>DXKC01003512.1:0-11125 GCA_031170775.1 Cymbopogon citratus
AGGGTGTTTCCAGAAATGACACCAACTTCGATCTTGATATTGAAAGGGAAGATCGGCTGGAGGCTGTTCTCAACCACGTTGGTGGTGTATTAAATGAGGACATGCTAGAGACAGAGAATGATCAATTGATAGATCTTTCTCCTCTCCGCCGAAAGAAAAAATATAATAATGCCAAAAAATCAAAGATTGGCAAACTTCCCTCTAAGCCAAAAACTCCTTCCAAAATTATTCTAAAATGAAAGGAGTTTTCTGGAATAGCAGAGGTCTTGGTGGCTTGGCTAAACACAGATTCTTGGCTGAACTAGTTAAGGAAGAGCAGTTAAATTTTATAGCTCTTTCTAAAACCGGGCGTGACTCTTTCCCGGATCATGTCCTCAAAAATCTTTGTGGGGGTCATAATTTCCTTTGGCACACTATGGCACCACATGGCCGCTCTGGGGGGATTCTCCTTGGAGTCGACTTAGACATCTTTGACATTGGAGCAATTGATGAAGGGGATTTTTATGTTAAATTCACCCTAAGATTGAAATTAAATGGCTTCAAGTTTTCTTTATATACGGTTTATGGTCCAGCGCAGATACATAATAAAGGCGCTTTCCTCTCTGAGATGGCTAACACTTGTTCTAAAGAATCTCTCCCGTTTATTATAGGGGGAGATTTTAATATCATGAGAACAGAGCAAGATAAGAGCAAAGAAGATTTTGACCATAAATGGCCTGACCTTTTTAATGCAATCATCGAATCCTTGGAACTTAAGGAAATTTCGATGACTGGCCGCCAATATACTTGGGCAGGACCGGGGGATGATCCAACTTTCGAGAAACTTGATAGAATTCTCGTCAGCACAGGATGGGAGGAACAATTCCCATTATCGATGGTCCATTCTAGAGATAGAAACATCTCGGATCATACCCCACTGATTCTCAATACCGGTGGGTCAACCCACCACTCCGGAATCCGACCTTTCAAATTTGAGAGAGGCTGGCTTCTGAGAGAAGGCTTTTATAAGATGGTTGCAAACATATGGCAATCTTGCAACCATGGGTCCACTCCTCTAGAGCGTTGGCAGTTCAAAATTCGTTGCCTCAGACAACACTTGAGAGGATGGGCTCGGCACACAGCAGGGACTTATCGAAAAGAGAAAAAAACCCTGCTGTCTCTGTTAGATAATCTTGACAAGAAGGCCGAATATAGCCAGTTATCTGATCAAGAAATTGATTTGAAACATTATCTAAAAGAGCGCCTAGTCCATCTCTTGAGAGAAGAGGAGCATAAATGGTACGAGAGAGCCAAGGTTAAAACCCTTTTGGAGGGTGATGCTAATACCAGGTTCTTTCACCTAGTGGCTAATGGTAGACACCGGAAACAACAAATTCATAGCCTTGAAGATGATCAAGGGGTTGTTATTGGGGTTGATCAAATCAAAAGCCACATCACGTCTTATTATAAAAGCCTCTTTGGACCACCAGATAACACAGATATCACCCTGAGCGAGGAACATAACCTAGATATTCCACAGGTTTCCTCCGAAGAGAATGATATTCTAGTTAACCAGTTCACTGAACCTGAGGTCAGAACTGCCGTTTTCCAAATGGAGCATAATAAAGCTCCGGGGCCAGATGGCTTTCCGGCTGAATTCTATCAGGTTTTCTGGGGGGTGATCAAGGATGATCTACTTGCGCTTTTTGATGACCTACATAGGGAGGCACTAGATCTTTTTAGTCTGAATTTTGGAATTGTGACTCTTATTCCAAAAACCGCTAATGCGACCAAAATTCAGCAATATAGACCCATTTGCGTCCTTAATGTGAGCTTTAAAATCTTCACCAAGGTGGGCACAAATAGGGTCAATATGGTAGCTAAAAAGGTGGTGAGTTCGACTCAAACCGCCTTTATGCCGGGCAGGAATATCATGGAAGGAGTTGTTATACTCCATGAAACCATACATGAGCTCCACACCAAAAAGAGAGACGGAATCATATTCAAAATTGATTTCGAAAAAGCGTACGATAAGGTCAAGTGGGACTTTCTACAACAAACCTTACGGATGAAAGGCTTTTCTCCTAAATGGTGTCGGTGGGTTCAAAGTATGGTCACAGGGGGAAGTGTGGGGATCAAAGTTAATGATGACCTAGGCCCCTACTTCCAGACCAAGAGAGGATTGAGACAAGGGGATCCCATGTCCCCCATTTTATTTAACATAGTGGCTGATATGCTTACTCTCCTTATTAATAGAGCAAAAGCAGACGGTCAAATAAGTGGGATCCTCCCCGACCTCATTGAGGATGGTCTTTCGATCCTCCAATATGCGGATGACACCATCATCTTCATAGACCATGACCCGGAACAAGCAAGAAATCTTAAACTCTTGCTGTATGCATTTGAACAATTATCAGGACTCAAGATTAATTTCCACAAGAGCGAATTGTTCTGTTATGGTGCAGCCAAGGAGATGGAGGCATATTATACCAATCTCTTTGGTTGTAACACTGGGGATTATCCCTTCAGATATCTAGGGATCCCAATGCACCATAGACAACTTCT
The DNA here is from genome assembly GCA_031170775.1 of Cymbopogon citratus. Taxonomy (NCBI): domain Eukaryota; kingdom Viridiplantae; phylum Streptophyta; class Magnoliopsida; order Poales; family Poaceae; genus Cymbopogon; species Cymbopogon citratus. The sequence goes on from DXKC01003512.1 coordinate 2,545, forward strand.
GAACTCAGAATGGAGTAAAGTTGAAGAACGTTTTCGTCAAAAACTCTCTTGCTGGAAAGCGAAATATCTGTCTTATGGGGGTAAACTTGTACTGCTTAACTCGGTATTAAGCAGTCTACCCATGTTCATGATGTCCTTCTTTGAAATCCCTAAAGGGGTTCTCAAGAACCTTGATCAATTCAGATCAAGGTTTTTTTGGCAAGGATCCTCCGATAGACATAGATATCGGCTTGCCAGATGGGACATCCTTTGTCGCCCCAAGGACCAGGGTGGTCTAGGTATTCTAGATTTACAGCTACAAAATAAATGCCTTTTAGCAAAGTGGTTGGTAAATCTTCTGAACACGGATGGTATATGGCAGTCCATGTTAAAAAATAAATACCTACGCACTAAATCCCTCTCCCAAGTGTCTGCCAAACCAAACGACTCTCACTTCTGGAGAGGCCTCATGCATATCAAAGATGAGGTGTTAGCGCTTGGCTCCTTCAAAATCAAAGATGGAACAAAGACACGGTTCTGGGAGGATATTTGGGTCACTGATAAACCACTAAAAGCTACTTACCCCTCTCTCTACAACATAGTTCGTGACCCCCATGCGACTGTATCTAAGGTCATGACTACAAGCCCTCCTAGTATTTCCTTTAGGAGGGCGCTAGTGGGTAACAAGCTTATTGAATGGCATTCTTTAGTAGCTCGGCTCTCCAATGTCGATTTGGTGGAGGGTGAGGATTACTTCATATGGAGCTTAACCAAATCTGGTTCTTTTTCGGTTCGCTCAATGTATCTTTACTTTATAGATATGAACCCACCTTTTCAACATAAGGTGATCTGGAAGATTAAAATTCCTCTTAAGATTAAAATCTTCCTTTGGTTCTTACAACGGGGGTTGTATTAACCAAAGATAACCTTGCTAGGAAAAATTGGAAAGGCAGCCAGAAATGTATATCTTGTAACATGAATGAGTCTATTCAACACTTATTCTTCGACTGCCACCTAGCGAAAATGGTTTGGAGGATTATCTTTTATGCTACTAATTTACCCCAACCAAGATCAACTAGACATATGTTCGGTACGTGGCTTAACGGTCACAATAAAAAAAACAAAAACCTGATCTGGGTTGGGGTGGCTGCTCTTTGCTGGGCCATCTGGAGGTGCCGGAACGATGTTATTTTTAACAAATTAAAAACTAATTCTATAATGCAGGTTATCTTCAGGGGAGCTTACTGGTTACGCTTTTGGGCTCAGTTGCAGCATGATGAACAAGCCAAGGACGCTCTATCCTCGACAAGCAAGAAATTAGAAATGATTGCCTTAGAAATTTCTAATAGAGGGTGGAAACAGCATCTACGTTTGCTTTAATTTCCTAGGCTTGTTCCGAATCGTTGGTGTCGAACTTTGATGTCAAACTCTCTGTAATAATGGGCTGTGTACACCTGTTGGTGTAGAGGGCGGATATTGTTTTATCCATTATCGAAAAAAATCTCATCGAGTTGTCACAATTTCCGCAAATGTTGGCGGCGTCTTCTTGTTTGCATGCTATAATGCAATGCTCTTGGAAAAGGCACGGTCCATGATAACTGCCGCTCAGGTGCTTGCAGTTATCCGCCACCGTGCATGCAGACATTGAACATACTAGCACATGAAAGAACGTGATTAATTAGCCAAAAGGATAATCAAAACAGCATATTAAGTTACAAGAACACCAGCCTATTCAAATCCAAAACTTAAGATGTTAAGAGAAATATGAACAATTAATTCACTTATATTTCCAACATTTCGTACATGTGCAAGGACATACCGGTGACCACGATGATAATTAGGAGCATGGCTGCAGAGAGGTTCTTTCCCGAAGATGCCATATGATAATTAGGAGCATGGCTGCAGAGAGATTCTTTCCCGAAGATGCCATTGGTGTTTGGAAGTTTTCGTATGTTGAAGAAAAGAATGAGCGAGTAGAGTTGGTGGACAATCGAATGAAGAGAAGTCTGACAATATATATAAATCACATGCCTCGTGTGTTCCGCACTAATGGATTTAATGGGCCAGCTCCACAACACTTTGACCTAGGGGCCTGAAATGAATAAGAAAGAATAAATCAACTATGCTTGCTTGTAACACTAGAAAAACAACAATCTATTAGGGTGATTCTTGATAAGAGCATGTTCAGAAAGCATGAAAACTAATTTCTTCACATAGCTGGAGAGTAGCAGCCGTCTGCATGTCACCATGTGCAAGGCCTAAATTCTTCCTAACAAAAAGCATTCACAGTATCCAATTGCAGTACCTTAGTAACTAGAGAAGTGACCATGGAGGACATGTAAATTGTGCAAACAAATGCAGTATTAACAGCAGGCTACTTACTTAGAAAATGCCAGATCGAAATGAAGACAGAAAACAACTACACCCAGTGGTGCCAACAGCAGGCTACTTACTGAGCAAGCCTACAAATTTTACCAGAGTACGCTAGACTGCCTGAAGGCAGTTTCAGGAAACAAAACAGAAACAAATTGCTAGAAAATATAGCAGCAGCATCCAAGGCTAACTACAAACTTTTTGCATCACCACACCCCAGTACTGTCAACTACACGAGTCAACAAATGGCTAACTTGATTCATTTGAAAAAAAAAACTGAAGCCTGTCATTTGGAGTTTGGACATACCGATGGATCTGCAACAAGCACGAATCAGGGTAGCGGAGGTGGCGGAAGCGCTCCCATGTGCAGCCACACCCCAGTACTGTCAACTACACGAGTCAACAAATGGCTAACTTGATTCATTTGAAAAAAAAAACTGAAGCCTGTCATTTGGAGTTTGGACATTCCGATGGATCTGCAACAAGCACGAATCAGGGTAGCGGAGGTGGCGGAAGCGCTCCCATGTGCAGTCTCGAAGCACTCTCACGGCAAGGTCAGGGAGCGCCGGAGCTCTAGCCGTCGCTGTCAAGGAGCTTGGGGAGGGTGGGGCTTCCTCCGTCATAGCGCGGCCAACGTGGTTCAACAGCATAGGGCGTCTGCCGTCACGCTGTCAGGGAGCGTGCGTCCGCCGCTGCGTGGTACAGTAAGCGGGTGGGGCGGAGAGAGGGTGCAAATCGATGACGAGCCGACGCGAGGATGGAGGCAGCAGGCAAGCGGCGGCCTGGCGTGCAGGTAAGCGGCGGCCGGGCGAGGGAACGGTGGCCTGGCGGGCGAGTGGCGGCCGCGCGAGGGAGCGGTGGCCTGGCGGGCGAGCGGTGGTGGGATTTGGGATGGAGGCGTGTGCTCTGGCGGCGGCAGGATTTGGGATGGATGCGGCGGGATTTGGGGTAGATTGGAGAAGCAAAAATTTAGGGTTTGTCCATGTATACATGGGCCAGGCCGAAATTTTGCGCGCGAGTCATGTAAGCCATGCGCGGGAACTCACCGTGTGCAAGCTGTGTATGGCCCATTTAGTTTTGCCGTCAGACAGAGTGACGGTATATATATCTTTTGCGTCACACCACGAGACGTTAAATTTTTTTAGATAATGGATAAAAATATCCAGCCTCTACACCAAATGGTGTACACAGCCCATTATTACAAAGAGTGTATCAAAAAGCGACAAGCCAACATCTTTAAAAAGTGACATCGGAAACTAAAGCAAACGAAAATGCTGCTTCCACCCCTATTTGAAATCTCTAAAGCAACCGTCTCTAATCTCTTGCTTATGACGGAGAGGGTGTCCTTGGCTTGTTCGTCACGCTGCAACTGGGTCCAGAAACGCAGCCAATATGCTCCCTGAAGATAACCTGCATAATAGAGTTAGTTTTCAATTTGTTAAAAATAACATCATTACGACATCTCCAGATGGCCCAGCATAGAGCAGCTACCCCAACCCAGATCAGGCCCTTGGTCTTTTTATTGTGACTATTAAGCCAAGTACCAAACATGTGTCTAATTAAGCTTGGTTGGGGTAGATTAGTAGCATAGAAGATAACCCTCCAAATCATTTTTGCAAGGGGGCAGTCTAAGAATAAGTGTTGTATAAATTCATTCATGTTACATGATATACATTTTTGGCTACCTTTCCAATTTTTCCTAGCGAGGTTGTCTTTGGTTAGCACGACTCCTCGCTGTAGGAACCAAAGAAAAATTTTAATCTTTAGAGGGATTTTAATCTTCCAGATCTCCTTATGTCGGAAAGGTGGGTTCGTATCAATAAGGTGAAGGTACATTGAGCGAACTGAAAATAACCCAGATTTGGTTAAGCTCCATATAAAGTAATCATCACCCTCCACCAGTTCGACATTAGAGATCCGCGCTACTAAATCATGCCACTCAAAAAGTTTGTTACCCACCAGAGCCCTTCTAAAAGATATATTTAGAGGGCTTGTAGCCAGTACCTTCGATATAGTTGCGTGAGGGTCACGAGCTATATTGTATAGGGAGGGGTAGCGAACTTTTAGGGGCTTATCAGTGATCCAAGTATCTTCCCAGAACCGTGTCTTTATTCCACCTTTAATTTTAAAGGAACCAATAGCCAACACCTCATCTTTAATATGCATGAGGCCTCTCCAGAAATGGGAGTCATTCGGTTTGGCAGACACTTGTGAGAGGGTTTTTGTCCGTAGGTATTTATTCTTTAACATAGACTGCCAAATGCCATCTGTGTTTAGTAGATTTACCAGCCACTTAGTTAATAGGCATTTATTTTGTAGTTGTAAATCTAGTATACCTAGGCCTCCCTGATCCTTGGGGCGACAAAGAATGTCCCATCTGGCAAGTCGATATCTATGTTTATTTGAAGCTCCTTGCCAGAAAAATCTTGATCTGAATTGATCAAGGTTTTTGAGAACCCCCTTAGGGATTTCAAAGAAGGACATCATAAACATGGGAATGCTGCTTAGGACAGAATTAAGCAGAGTTAATTTCCCTCCATAGGATAAGTATTTCGCCTTCCAACAAGAGAGTTTTTGTCGAAATCGTTCTTCAACCTTCCCCCATTCAGAGTTCAGGAGTTGTCTATGGTGCATTGGGATCCCTAAATATCTGAAGGGATATTCTCCAGCATTACATCCAAAGAGAGTGGTATAATAAGATTCCATCTCCTTGGCTGCACCATAACAGAAGATTTCACTCTTGTGGAAATTGATCTTGAGCCCCGATAGTTGTTCAAATGCATACAACAATAGTTTTAGATTTTTTGCTGGTTCCGGGTCATGGTCTATGAAGATGATGGTGTCATCTGCATATTGGAGGATTGATAGACCATCATCAATAAGATCGGGGAGAATCCCACTTATTTGACCATCAGCTTTTGCTCTATTTATAAGGAGAGCTAGCATATCAGCCATGATGTTAAATAAGATAGGTGACATAGGATCCCCTTGTCTCAATCCCCTCTTGGTTTGGAAGTATGGACCCACATCATCATTAACTTTGATCCCCACACTTCCACCAGTGACCATACTTTGAACCCATCTACACCATTTTTGAGAGAAACCTTTCATACGTAGGGTTTATTGTAGAAAGTCCCACTTAACCCTATCATAAGCTTTTTCAAAGTCAATTTTGAATATGATTCCATCTCTTTTTTTTGGTGTGGAGCTCATGGATAGTTTCGTGAAGTATAACTACTCCTTCCATGATATTCCTGCCTGTCATAAAGGCAGTTTGTGTTGTACTTACCACCTTCTTAGCCACCATATTGACCCTATTTGTGCCCACTTTTGTGAAGATTTTAAAACTAACATTGAGAACACAAATTGGTCTATATTGCTGAATTTTGGTTGCATTCTCAGTTTTTGGAATGAGATTTATAATACCAAAGTTCAGACTAAAGAGATCTAATGCCTCCCTGTGAAGATCAGCAAAGAGAGCAAGAAGATCCTCCCTGATCACCTTCCAAAAGACCTGATAGAATTCAGCAGGGAAACCATCTGGCCCTGGAGCTTTATTATGCTCCATTTGAAAAACAGCATTTCTCACTTCAGATATGGTGAAAGGATTAATTAGGATATCATTTTCCTCTGAGGAAACCTGTGGAATATCTAGGTTGTGATCTTCCATCAGAGTGATATACGTGCTATCCGGTGCTCCGAAAAGATTTTTATAGTAATTAGTGATGTGGCTTTTGAGGTAGTCGACACTGATAACAACGCCTTGATCATCTTCAAGTTTATATATATGTTGTTTCCGAGGCTTGCCGTTAGCCACTAGGTGAAAGAACCTGGTATTAGCATCCCCTTCCAATAGGGTTTTTACCTTGGCTCTTTCATACCACTTTAGTTCCTCTTCCCTTAGGAGATGAACTAGACGCTCTTTGAGATAGTGTTTAAAATTAATTTCCTGATCCGATAAAGGACCACTTTTGGCTTTCTTATCAATTTTATCTAAAAGAGCTGGCAGGGATTTCTTCTCCTTTCGATAAGTCCCGGCTGTGTGTCGTGCCCACCCCCTTAAATGTTGTCTGAGTTTACGTATTTTAAACTACCAACGCTCAAGGGGGGTGGAACCATGGCTTTGAGACTGCCAAATATTTGCAACCATCTCATAAAAGCCTTCTCGTATTAGCCAACCCCTCTCAAATTTGAAAGGTTGGGTTCCGGCATGGTGGGTCGACCCACCAGTGTTTAGCACCAGTGGAGTATGGTCCGAGATGTTCCTATCTCTAGGTTGGACCGTCGATAAAGGGTATTGGTCCTCCCATTCTGTGGAAACGAGAACTCTATCAAGTTTCTCAAAAGTTGGATCATCCCCAGGTCCTGCCCAAGTATATTGGCGGCCTGTCATCGTAATCTCCTTAAGTTCTAAGGATTCGATGACTGCGTTAAATAGGTTTGGCCATTTATGGTCAAAATCCCCAATGCTCTTATCGTCCATCGTTCTCATGATATTAAAATCTCCTCCTATGATATATGGAAGAGATTCTTTAGAATAGGTGTTCGCTAGCTCTGAGAGGAAAGCGCCTTTGTTTTGTATTTGCGCTGGACCATAAACCGTATATAATGAGAATTTGAAGCTATTTGATTTACATCTAAGGGTGAATTTAACATAAAAATCCCCTTCATCAATTGCTCCAATATAAAAAATATCTAGATCGACTCCGAGGAGAATTCCCCCAGAGCGGCCATGTGGTGCCATAGTATGCCAAAGAAAATTATTACCCCCACAAAGATTTTTGAGGACATGATCTGGAAAAGAGTCATGCCCTATTTCGGAGAGAGCTATAAAATTTAATTGCTCTTCCTTAACCAATTCGGCCAAGAATCTGTGTTTAGCCAAGTCACCAAGACCTCTGCTATTCCAAAAAACTCCTTTCATTTTAGAATAATCTTGGAAGGAGTTTTTGGTTTGTTGGGAAGTTTGCCTTTCTTTGAATTTTTGGTATTATTGTATTTTTTCTTTCGGTGGAGAGGAGAAAGATCTATAATTTGATCATTCTCCATCTCCAGCATGTCCTCATTTGAATTACCACAGACATGGCTGAGGACTGCATCAAGCCGATCTTCCCTTTCAGCATCCAGATCGAAGTTGGTGTTCTTTGATTTTGAAACACCCTTTTTTATTAGCTCTAAGAACTAACCTATCCACTTCTAGGTTTTTAATGACCGCTATACCTGAAGACCCAAGGTTGACGCCTATCCTACCAAGGTTTGAAAGAATTTGCGAATCAGAAAGGCTGGAAATACCTGGGGTCTCGAGGTTCTTCTTGGCCGCCAAGCGTGAAACTTTCTACATAGTATGCTCATCCGCCCTTGCAGCTGTTCTGATGCTTTGGCGCAGCTCCACCTGTGCCCCCACAGCTAGGGCCTCGTCCGCACGAACCTCCACGTGCTCCTCAGCAGCTGGAGCAAGCTCCACATCACTGGGAGGAGCGCCTGTAAGTAGCTGTGTAGCGTGGGGTAGGGCGACAGCTGTAGAAACCTCTATCCCACCCCCACCCCCTGCCTGGTCAAGGGCAACAGTCGAAGTAGAGCCCCCAACAGCATCAGTAGGGGTAGGTGAGGTATGGGGAGGGCTGTCGGCTACCCGCGGCGTAGGAGGGGCGGGGTCGATGGTAGTCTGCGGTGCCGCGACCTTCCCCGGTAGTCCTTCTTCCAGTACATGGGGGGCAGTAGGCGAAGTAGAGCCCCCCACTTCCTCCTGAAGCGGGTCAAGTGTGTCGTCTGGAATACAGGGGGCAACTGGTGAAGTAGAGCCCCCCTTATCCCCCAGAACAGGGTTGTCGTTCGACGGCGGGGGAGTGGTGATAATCTCCCTCGTCGGTGTGGCCGAGGACAGAGGAGATCCCTCCCTCTGCCCTGGCTGAGCCAGCACAAGGGGAGCCGCAGTCGAAGAAGAGCCCCCTTGTCCTGTGCATGGGGGGTATCTGGCGGAGTAGAGCCCCCCATGCCCGCCGTGTCGAAAGTGTCAGCCACCGTGGCTGATGGCTATGCTGCCATGGTGGCTGGACTAGGGAGCATCTCCAACATAGGTGACATCAAAACAGAAGAAAGATTAGTTTTAGTACCATTAACAATAGCCTGGTATGCCGCTATCTCTTCTTCTATGGGAGGACAATATTTCTTGTCCAGTGCACCATCGTCTTGCTCTATCATGACCTTTAGGCTAATCTCATCAAGCAGC
>DXKC01003517.1:0-12785 GCA_031170775.1 Cymbopogon citratus
CCGACTACAAGGCGCACCTCAAGACCTGCGGCACCCGCGGACATTCCTGCGACTGCGGCCGCGTCTTCTCAAGGTACCCACCCCCCCATATGCCACATCTACGTATATATTATATTCCTAGCTACTACACGGACGGAGCAGTATGTATTAGTAGTAGAAGATTAGTTATAGTACTCGATCACGCATGCACACGCGTATACATACGTGCATGCGCACGTACGAATCCACGCACGCGCGAACACACGCGCGATCCGGCCGGCCACCCGGTGGTGGTCCAAATGAACTGCCGCTTCGATCGTTCCGGTGGGATCGGAGATGGACACAGGCTTGCATGCATGGAGATAAGACAAAAGCTTGGTGCCGGCCGGCTGCGCGAGTAGTAGGACCCTCTGGCCTCTGCCTGCTGGTGCCTGTGTGATGAGCAGGGTATGCCGCCGACACCAATTAACTAGGGTCTGATCTGATCGGCTGATCCCTTGTTTATTTAGCGATAGCAAGCTGACCACATCATCATGCATATACTATGCGTCCATGCGTACGGACATGGGTGGGGCTAGCTACATGTTTTGCTAGCATTTGGCGCTGCTTGCATGATAAGCTAGCTAATCATAATCATGATATCTATCTATCCATCTATCGAGAGCTCAGCTACCGAATATGTAGCTGATGACGATCGAGTGGGTTCCATAGTATCGAAATATCCACTACTAAGTGTGGACGGAAGAAATGACATCTTTATTTTCTTTTGCCAAGAACCAAGAAAAAGCAGATCATATCACAACAATGGTGGCACATGCACACAGTGCAGTGTGGGATATGATCGTGTTCCGGTGGCGGGTTGCGGTAGGACCAAAAATTCCAACGCGACGGGCGACAGCGATGCCGCATCCACCAGGAACTGTCTTCTTGGCGCATGCATGCGTTTTTCTTTCTCCGATCCCCACTGTGCTCATCGATCTGACATGCATCCATATCAATCCATGCATGCTATTTAGTTTCCTTGTTATCCTTAATATAATAACTACTAAACACTATATTTGCTTGTTACTAAATATAGTTCTAGTGCGAATTTGACAGTTGTTTTAGAAGAGCTAGTAGCATGCAGAGACTTTGACCATATGCATGCTCAGGTGAACATGTTACTAGCTTCTGCTGGAATTAGGAACTGACCAGACTAGCCACCAGCTGGGTGGTCGTCAAAGCAGGCTCTCTAGGTAGAGACAAGCTGCTCCATTCCTCGGACCCCCTGGGCCTGATCCACCGAAGTACAGGCACCCACACGCACCGCGCACCACGGCCGCCGCGCTGCGGCTGCGCCCATGTGCCATGTGCTCTGCTCCGTCCACCTCCTTTTCCTACAAAACAACAACAACAACAACGGCATGGCCAAACACCTTTAATAATTGGCATGGCAGCCACACTCTCTTTGTCACTGACCACCGCATAGATATACCACCCCGACATGCCTCTTTCCATCTCGATGCATATATGGGACCTCATACATGCATGTCGATCTCCATATATATCGCTCATCTAGCTGATATCATCTATCCTTGTTACGTAGCTGCTTCCCTGTTATAATTAGCTAGTACTAAGTATATGGCATGTACTCATCCAAAAAATACACTGGCGAATAATAATGTTGCATGTATAGATGCATATAGCTATAGCGCTGCACAGATCATAGCCATGTACACTGTAGCTGTCGTCGGTCCCCTGAACTAAATCGATGCTGCGAGTGGAAGCCAATTATATTGCCGCTCGCTAAGCTTTGGATCGGCACGCACCGGTCGGTCTCCATCGCCCATGGCTAGCTGCTGCCCGTGATCGATGCGTTGCTTTCCCGGGCGACGGGCGTGTCGTGTAGGCCAGCTCGCCCGCTCGATCGAGTCAGCAGGACAGCAGGCGATCAGCCAATCAAGCATGCACGCCGTGCGGTCTCTTTCCTCGCCTCGCCCGCCCGCCCAGGAAGGCACCTAGCTAGCGTCGCGGTGGCGGTGCAAAGGAGCTTTGCCATCTCGATCTCGCGCAAGCATACATGTGCTGCCGATCCCTGCTCGCTCGTGACAGGGACATGCAGCCTCTACTGATCACCAAGTGCGGGCGATTAAACGAGCTCATAATGATGGATCAATGTGCTTTCTTGCAGGGTGGAGAGCTTCATCGAGCACCAGGACGCGTGCAACTCCAGCCGGATGCGCGGCGAGGCGGCGGTGGCCGTGCCGCCGTCAGCGCTCCCGGTCATCCGTCCCGCCGTCCCGCGGCAATCGCCCATGGTGGCACCGCAGCCGCCACCGGAGCTCCAGCTCCTCCCCGCCTCCGCGGCGGCATCACCAGCGCCGCCGTTGAATAGCACAACGACCACCTCTCTGTCCACCACCACGACTGCATCCCAGCAGCAAGAACCCCACGCGGCGACGACGACGAAGCTGCAGCTCTCTATCGGCCCCATCGTCACGGCGGGCGGAGTCGACGCTGCTGCCGTGGGGACCGCCGTCGGAGAGGATGACCACTCCGATGCGGAGGAGCTGCGGCGCGCGATGGAGGAGAAAGCCGCGGCGGACGCGGCGCGGGAGCGGGCGCGCGGGGAGGCCGCGGCGGCGGAGCGCGCGCTGGACGAAGCCCGCCGCGCCAGGCAGCGCGCCCGGGCCGACCTCGAGAAGGCGTGCGCGCTGCGGGACCACGCTGCGATCCTGCTCGCGCAGGTCACCTGCCACGCGTGCCGTCAGCGCTCGCTCGCCGTGGCTGTCGCCACCGCCAGGGGCGGCGCCGAGGGACACGCTGGCCCCGCGGTGGCCTGCGACTCCATCAGAGGAGGCGGTGGCTTTGGAGCAGCAGGCATCTAGCTCCACCACTCGTGTATGCCATGCACAGCGCGGCAGCACGGCTGGAGTTAATTTGTGTATGTAGAGCTAGCTAATTAAGCTAATTCGTATGTAGGCCGGCCTTTGTCGAGATCGTGTCGTGTGGCCATTACTGCATCGAATGCAACCATGCACCCGCTTGGTTTTTAGGGTGCTACAGCTTTGCAACTTGGGCCAGGTAAAGGTATGAATCAGACCATGCACGTCAAAAGACTCAAGTGTCTACGAGATTCCACTCCAATTTGTCATCTTTCAGAAAGCAAGGCTTCCATGCATGCTGCTGTCTAGTTCTACCCGTCTCATTTCGCTACGAGCACATGAGCTGGGATGAGCTGGGAGAGTATGCCTCCGGAACGACTGTCGTACGTCTTTGAGTTCACCTGCTTAGGTGAAGGGCGGCAATCATTTTTTGGGGGGTTGTCACTAATGGCATAACTACTCCGCGACCACGAAGGCGCGGTCTGCTCAGGAGCAGCGAGATGGTTCGATGGGGTATCGGATGCCTTGACTACAGGGGCGCTGGCGGCGAAGGAAGGGTTGGAATTAGCGTCGGAGGTGGGCTGTGATTGGGTGATCCTCGAGGTCGATTGCAAGAATCTAGTGACCTTACTGGATGATCGGTCAAGTTTGAGATCAGTTATCGGTGGTCTTTGTTATGATATCGTAGAGCTAGGCAGGGCTTTTAGTAAATTTAAAGTCGTTTGGGTTTGTAGAGAAGCGAATTCAGTGGCTCACTTCTGTGCTTGTATGGTGACGAGGACTAATTGCTGTCTTTTCTGGCTTGATTATGTCCCGAAATGGTTATCCGAGCCAACAAGTTCAGATTGTAATCTTGCTGTGAATCAATAAAAAGATCTGTGTTACTCAAAAAAAAACTACTCGGATCGACATCCTCTCCTTTCGGACGCCGGCGCACATCTTTGATGATCAACACTGCATCTTTTTTGCACTACAACGAGCGGGATGCCTACATCAATAGGCACTATGTCGGCTAGTGCAATCGGCTCTGCCACCGGGTATGTCTTCCTTTACGCATCGAAAACTTGTTGGTTAATTACTATCATCTACATTGTGTTTATGTTTAGTCCGCACAAGCACATATATGATGTTATCAATCTTTTCATTATCGTTATTTTCTGGATTAATAAATTGCTATTGAGAATGACTAACACTTAGATCTTAATTGCCTACACATCCATATATTCCATATAAATGTGTGTATGTTAGACCTTGACACAAGCCGTCCCATCGCGTTGCTTGTTCCCTTCCGGAATCGATCTTTTTATAAAGAACAAACAAGCTATTTGTAAGTATAATGGTCCAATGTCCCGGGATTCGTTCTCCAGAAAGAAGAGACCAAAAAACCGAATGATTTCATAGAATAATACACTAAACTTTTGTAGTTTTGTTTGATGAAATGACATGCATTGCTTTATCCCAAAGCTCAAAGAATAATCTATCTACTAGAATTTATGAGAATTAGAAGTACGAAAGGCATTCACAGTGCAGACTCTATTATTATCCTTCTGTTTATAGTGATTTGCTGATATGACAGTGTAGTTATTGAAGAGAGTGGTAAAAAACAAGACTCAAAGTCTTATTTAAACTTTAAATTTATGATATTTAAGATAATAAATATATTAGACTCTATTTCAGAGTCTGTACTATGAATGCCCTAAATATACGCGGAGAAAAAGAATCTCATGGATCGCTTCCCCGATACGGTCCGGTACTGGACCGGTGTAGCAGGTTGCACTGCTTGCTACTCGTCGGCTTGGCATCAGTGCTCTCGTTCCGTCCGTGCAAAAGCGGGCATTGCAACAGCAGGATGGCCTACCCCTCTGGGCTTTCCCTTTAGCAAAAGGAACCAAAAAACGCCTTTACCTCCAGGCCTGCGTTCTTCACGTGTTACAGCTTTTTACCGCACGGTCACGCCGGCAGTGGCAGTGCCATTCATCCGGCACTGAATGCTCTGTGAAAAAAAAAACACTGCTGGACATGACCCTTTTTACTGCAGAGAATATGCTCCTCTTTCTCGCCTGGGGACCTGCGCGCTTAAGCTTTACTACCATGGTTATACTACACGAATTCGAATATGTTTTTTTGCTTATCAGAAACAGATTAAAATGGCAACATTGTAAACCGGAGTACAATTCGTTTGATCTGTTCTCCGTGGTCATAATCCGGGAAACAAAGGTGATGTTACCCTGATAAGATTTGCAATGCTGTTTGACCAAGCTAGAAAGCAAATATTCTCCTAGACTAGACAGCGTACTACCACACTGCAAGCATCTAGACATTGCTTGGTGATGATCGGCATTCGGCAATTCCATAAAGCTGTGATAGCGCAATGATACCGTCGCGCCATTGCAGACTTGCTTTTGTTTTTTCTCGGAGTTTTTTTTTTTCTGTTTCTTTGGTTGCAGGTTGCAGCAACGTAAGCAAGCAAGCAAGTCTGAACTCTGAAGCACAGACGTGACATCTGGTCTTGCAACGAGCAGGAATCGACCCCTTGCCTGGCGAGCCAAAGCTGAAAGCTAGGCCCTGGGCCATGGGCCGGCCCACTGAGGCTTCACGGCCGTCGTGTGCAGCTATTGCAGGTGCCATGCCATAAATGTCACGGTGTTTATACTAACCAGAAATCCATTAATTTTATTTCACGCAGAGCTGAATGCACACTAAAGCATCATTCATTTTTGTTGCAGATGGAAACGGCATAAAGCTATTGTTGAAGCACGAACGAATCACGTACTCCATGTCAAAACCTCCGGGAGCTCGTCGATCGATCCGCCATGGATGGCATGGCAGCCTGGCAGGGCGGACGTTTCTTTATATCTCGCCGTCCCAGAGCTCCTCGAGGGACTTGTAGGGCCCGTGCTCGGAGACGTAGCGGCGGCCCTGGTTGATCTTGCGCTGGGGGGTCTTGCTGATGCGCTGCCTCTCCTCCTCCGTCAGCTCCCAGTCCACGATGTCCAGGTTCTCCTTCATCCGCCCCTCGTCGAAGCTCTTCACGATCAGGCAGTCGCCCTGCTCGTACACCCACCTCAGGCACACCTGTTTGCATGCGTATAGAGATGATCAGTCAGAGAGTGTCCATGGCAGGCATTTCTTTCAGCACGTAGTTCTTCCGATTATTAGGTTGGCGAGAGAATGCTGTGCGTGCCTGTGCCACGGTTTTGCCCTTGGACTTGGCGATCTCGTGCAGGACACCGGAGTCCATCACCGAGTCGCTGCCCCAATGCGTACCCTTGGCGCCAAGGGGCGAGTAGGCGCATAGCTGGATGCCCTTTTCCCTGCAGAACTCCCTCAGCTTATGCTGCTGCCACACTGGGTTTATCTCAACCTGCATTATACATTTACATTTTATTACCCCGAAAGATAAATTTGCCAATGATCTCCATCCATGTTTAATTTACAGCGAAAATAGATGGCGAGAATTTGCTGAAAGTAAGTGTGAGGACCAGCGGACCTGGTTGACGACGGGAGGGATGGTGGCGAAGGAGAGCAGGGTCTCGAGCTTCTTGCAGGAGAAATTGCAGACGCCGATGGCCTTGGCGAGGCCCAGGCGGTGGCACTCCTCCATGGCCTCCCACACGGCCCGCATGTCGAAAGGCTCGAAGTCCTCGGGCGTGAAAGGGGCCGTGAACCTCCCGGCCTTCATGGTCACGGGCCAGTGGACCATGTACAGATCCACATACTCCATCTGGAGATTGCTGCATTTGGATGGTTGCCCCAAAATAATAACCTCGGTCAGACCGAAAACCAAACCAACCGTTGGTCCACTAAACTGACCTAACACCAAGCAGCATGGTACTTCTATGTTCTACTATATACGAGTGCGTCTCAAACGAAAGTAAAAAAGAGCTCAGACAAAAAAAATGACAATAGCACTATATCGAGATGGCAATACAGGCTAGCAGGCACACCAACTGCACTGAAATCAATTCCTGTGTTACTGCTAACATCATACAGTACTAGCACTACAATTTAAGCAGGAAGGCACTAAAAGTCACAAAGACAGGAACCACTACCAACTACAACTAGTGCAAATTCGTGTCAGACACCCGATGAGCCAACTATTTAGATTCTCTGTTGTGTGCTGAAACTGAAAATCTGTACACATCGACACTAGAACATTAAACTGGGAGTATGTATTAGTTAGTATTTTCCTTTATAAATTTCAGGTTGTCTGGGAGTACTAATCACAAATAATATCTCCCAAAAGGGGGAAACAAATCATATCCCCCATCTTGGCCTATGCTGTAGTGTAGAAACGTTATCGAGGGCAACGTTTTAACTTGAAACAGAGTCCCACTTCCTATCCCAAATCTGCATCGAACTAACCAAGCATACCATTCACGACCCATGTCCATCCGTGCACGAATCAAAGAGTCTCAGACGCAGCAATCTCAGCAGCGAAATCCAAGCCGAGAGTAGGGCAGCAGAAGGAAGAGGAACCAGCGCGTACCCGAGCGTCCGGCGGAGCGCCGGGAGCACCCTATCGGGGTGCGCGTCGGCGCACCAGACCTTGGACGTGATGAAGAGCTCCTCGCGGGAGGCGACGGCGCCGGTCCGCACGGCCTCGGCGGCGGCCTCCCCGATGGGCCCCTCGGTGGCGTAGTGCGCGGCCGTGTCGAAGTGGCGGTAGCCGAGCTGGATGGCGCGCAGCACCGCGGCGCGGACGGGGTCCGGCTTCGGGCCCTGCACCGCCGTGCCCAGGCCGATCCGCGGCAGCCCGCACGGGGCTCGCCCGCCCGCGCTCATGGTCCCCAGTTCCCCTTCCCTAGTCGCTAGCGGCGGCGCACGGTGTCGACACTTGACACCTACGGGCTCGGACTTGAGCGCTTGACTTCTGTTGGGCTGCCACACCTGCGTACACGGCTGATATATGTAGTCACGGACACCTGGTGGGTTTGGGACTTTGGGCTGGCGTCGCCGGCAACGGTCAGTGGGTCACGAGACCTCCGTCAACCTCGCTGGACCTTCATGGAAGCCGTGACGGATCAGTACAATATACTCCGAGCCGAGCAGGTTTGGTGCGGAAGGCGAAAGAGACAGCGATGGTCACCCACCACTGAGGCACTCGACACCGAGAGAGGCCCAGATCATGCCACCATGCGGTTTTGTTGTCACGTTCATGCCGTCCGTCCCCGCGCTGCGTCAGGGTCACCGAGCATATCATCTCGTAAGCACGCCGCACCGCACACGACATACACTCGCCACTCCGGCTCCCTAATTGTTAGGAACCGTGGTTGTACCCAGGCAGCCTTGCCTGGACAAGCACATCCGATTTGGAACGCCTGGGACTGTGACTGTGATCGTTGCCTGGTTGGGGGAGCTGTCTGCAGCGTACGATCTCGGTGAGCTGGGCCCTGTTTAGTTCCGTGAATTGGCGCCTGATTTACTTTTCTGTACCATTTTGTTTGTATTTAATAAAAATTATCTAAATTTTGACTAATTAGACTCAAAATGTTCGTCTCACAAAGTATAACCAAACTGTGCAATTAGTTTTTGATTTCATCAATATTTAATATTCCATTAATATACCGATATTTTGATATGACGGAGAATCTTTTTTTTTAAGTAAAATTTAAGGAACTAAACAAGGCCCTGCAATCAAACAGCCCCTAAATTGCTGGCTTTGAGGGTACAACGGAGGGACAAACAAAGCTACAAGCCCCTGTCAGACTCAGCGGCAGTACATGCTAGTACCGAGTAGCGACTAGCGAAGCCTCAACCAGAGTTGCATTGCAACTTGCAAGCTTGGGCCTTGTTTACGTTGCAAAAGTTAAAATTTTTCGGCACTATAGCAATTTTATTTGTATTTAACGATTATTATCCAATCATATACTAACTGGACTCAAAAGATTCGTCTCGTAATTTAGAACTAAACTGTGTAATTAGTTATTTTTTATCTATATTTAATACTCCATGCATACTGCCAAAAATTGATATGATAGTGATATAATAAAAAAAGAGTTAAATTTTTAGCCTTTTTAGGCTATCTAAACGAGGCCTTGGCTGGACCATTTCTTGACCACCGAGGCAGAGCCATAAAATTTAAGCTCCTCGTTAATCGTGAGCTTCTCTCACGTGTGTAAGCATAGACCAAATTGCAACCATCCATGCCAGAAGAATACAACGTACAAATGAATATGATACAAGAATATGACACGTACAAATGAACCTGCCTCAGGCATCGTCTCTACACTTCTATTATTATTATACGCTTTAGAGAACATATATTATATATATGACAACATAACATGGGTATTTCACAGATATTCAGGCATGTCAAGGTTCCAACAAAGTTATAGTACTGTTTGACGTCACTAGGAGATAATACATAGGACGAAGGGAAAGACGATTTTTATCACAGCAGTCACAAAAACAGAACAAATTTATAGGTTCATTACCTGTTCCTATAAATAATGGCCTAATCTGAAACATGGCAATCTCTAGCTGCTCCTGTTGCACGCGAGAGCTAACCTTTTCTATATTTGAGACTTCTCAGTGGCACCAAAAACGGGTACAACTCTGCTGCTTTTCATCATCCAACAGCAGCTCACTCACACTTGATAGATTTGTATATGTGGCGGACAAAGAACAAGGCCGCACGAAAGCCCACCATCCCAAGCATCAAGAAGAATGCATAGCAGATGCAGGCCATGTAGCCAAAGAAGAAAGATGTCTGCATGAAGCCAGACATATCCGATCGCGCATAATAGTAGTACAGGCAGTAGCCATACACGAAAAAGCCAGTAGATCCTCCGCATAGGAATGACCTGCAGCATAAACAAATCAGCGCTGCATTTGACCAAAATGTTAAAATGGGCAGGATACTTGTTTGATCAACCATTTTGTGTTTTAAAAGCAGTCAACCCTCACATAAAGTATCACACAATTGAATTCAGTGCTACAATAGATTTGAGCAGCTGGCATCTTATGTCATTCATATATAGATGATCTGCATGATGTTTTGCTTAACTACCTCCAGTGCCAAATTTGTTAAAGGGAGAACTAATCAGGAAGCCACAAGAATAGCTTCTAGGCTCTCAACAAGTTGAAGTATGTCATAGTGATATAATAGACTTAATAAAATATATATCAGCTACTCAATCAATAAATTTCAGATAAACTGGCCACAACAATTTGCTTCTAGGCATGTAGTAGGTCACATGATATAATAGACTTAGTAAAATATAATCTGCTACGCAATTAATAAATTTCCTTTCCATGTTACTCTTTTTTTTAAGAGCATCAGAAAAACCCACGTAAGTATTCATTTGAAAGCAAGATTTAGAGGAAAATAGCGTACCTCCACCACCACTCATGGTCTTCAGCAGCAAGCTGGAAGTATGTCAGTGCAACAGTGATGAATGCAGTGACAATAAGGAGGATGATAAAGACAATAAACAGAATGCTGTAGATTGTGTAGATCCTGTGGCCCCAGACACTAGCAAAGATGTAGTATAGCTCGATGTATATGGCACTGAAAGGCAAAAACCCGGCCATTGCCATCTGTGGAACAGTTCTCCTGTACCAGGGAAGTGGAGGAATCTCCCTGGGGTATTTTGTGGTACGGCAAGGAGCTTGGAATTCACTTTTGCTGTTTTTACCAGCAATACCTCCCAAAACAAGCAAAGGAAATGTGACCAAGGTCCAGATGAGCACAATGACACAGATAGTGCCAAAGGGCAATGCTGCTGTTGCACTATAAGCAATAGCAACAGTGTTTAAGAAGCAAAATGTCAGGAAGAGAGGTCCACAGAACAGGCATCCTGTCAACAGCAAGTTTCTCACCTGAAGATGGAGGCAAAATGCAACATTACTACCATTAAAGAAAATAGTACATTGATTTGGTCACATACATATAAGGTAAAGGCAGTACATACCCAGTTTGTCCCCTCCAGCTGACAATAGAAAGAGGTAGCAATGTATCCAGCAATTCCTGAAGTGAGTGCATAGATGACAACCAATGCAGTAAATAGTGCACCACGGTTGTAGGGGTAGAATACTCCGACAAGTGCAAGAAGGAAGATAAAGGTTGTGCTGCAGAGGTGCCACAGAAAAGATTGTTAGATATCTTCTTGTCAAAACAATGAACTGGAGGAATAATTTCAGCCCTGCAAATATTATAACAAGAGAAAATAGCCACAGTAACTTACAGGGCAAATAGTTGAGTTCCTGTGCCAAGAGCAGCAGAAAATAGTGACTTATTCTTTGGGAACCGGAAGACATCACCATGGATATACTTCCATCCAGACTCTTCCTGGTCATCAGCTGCTTCCTCATCATGAGCATACCTTCAAGTGAAAATGTACAGTCTTAAGTAAACATGCAGATGTATATGCAACTGAATTTAAATAAACATACAGATGTATATGCGACTGGATTATATCATGCTAAGTTGCTAACACATTTTGTGCACTATCGCTGAATACATACATGAATTAAACAGGACACAAGGGATACGTTCAACAATCCTTTCTTGGTGGGTCAACGTTTTGTTTCAAACCAAGCTTTTTTCTTACTGTAATATGCATTCACATGATTAGAGGACGTCATTAATTCTGATAAAAATGGGAGATACCAGTTCGTTGAAGAATGTTCAACTAAGATGGAATCAGTTAAAAAAAACTAATTACTTAATGCATAATATAAATTACCAACGTACATACAGGCATGAGTACAGGTATAATATATGGAAAACAATTTCTCCAGTCCAAAACATATAGAGATGAAATAATATTTGGTTTGGGTGTGCTATCCATGAAGTTAGCAGACTATATTGAAAGAAATTGATGTTGAAAAAAATTGTAATTCAAATATATCACAAAAACACGAACCCCATATACCGGACTTCTGGTAAGAGAGAACAAAACAAAGTACAATTGTGTTTTTTTCTATTTAAGGTAACAATTGAACAGAAATGGAAATTTTTATAGTGTGTTACTGTCTATGATAGAAATGGCTATCGCCAACAAGAATTCAATTACTCATATTCACAGAAAATGAAGACAGGAGGTGCTTACTTGACAAAATCATTCTTCAATACTCGCATGAGGATTGTTGCAAGGAACCCTGTAAGGAGGAGGACAGTAACACAAGAGTTTATAATTGAGAACCAATGAACCTCCAGGTGGTGTGGCATGTTGGAGGAGCTGGAATACTTCTCCATCCTCTTCTCAAACGGTGTTGGTGTCTCCTTCCACTTGACTGAGTACAGGAATTCCACATTGGTCTCCTTATCCTCCGTCAGGTCAACCAATGCACTCTGATCAGTGTGCACATTGATTTCAATCACCCGGTCGTTGTTGTAAAGGATATCGAAGATGATGTGCCGGTACAGGTAGTATTTCCACTCGCTTGGATCGGCCTTGCCTCCCTTCTCAACTTTACCGATGAACCCCCACAGTGGGAGATCATCATAGTACATCTGGAAGTAGTAGTCCTTAGCTACTGCATTCCGGAACTTCACTACATCCTCTACGGTAAGCTTCTTTGAGCAAACCGCCTTGGACTCAACTTCGGAACGGAAGTCAAGCTTGTAAGGCGCATCAACTAACCGATCCCCATTGAGGACCTCACCAAGGGCCTCACTCTTCTCCTTCACTTTCTCTGCAGCAGATACAGTTGATTAGCATACTGCAGGTTTTGAGAAACTAACCATTGCTAGCTCGGTAATGACTTGAAATTAACACAAACTAACCAGGAGAGCAGAAAGGCAGGTCGAAGTAACGATACGTCTCACTGCAAGGAAACAGAATGTTGTAAGAATGGCAATCCGACAACTGTATAACTTATATACTATTAGCCTGTACGAGAATAGTTCTCCATCACCACAGATCCAACGCCTAACAGTATCAGATTCACAGCTCGAAGAAATTATATCCAATGCAGACCAGCTGTAAAATTCAT
>DXKC01003520.1:0-11397 GCA_031170775.1 Cymbopogon citratus
ATATAGCCTTAGTTGTATTGTTGAAAGTTCAGGGTTTCTGATGCAAAAGTTTGCTTAACAACTTGGCAAATGTTTTTAACAAACTATTGGAGATGATACATTATTTCACTTGCCATATATTTTAACAAGTTGCCAAATCATAAACTTTGACAAGTGAATTTTAGCAAACTGTTGGCCCATCGGAATACTATTTTTTTTCCATTTTCTAAAATCAGCTCCCTGCTGTTATCAAAAAAAAAAACAGCTCTAGGCCATTGAGTGAACGACAGCTAGATGAGGATTCGTTTATCTTTACAACACATTGTACACACACTGATTTATTTACACATATCGTATTAGCATGCATTTGCGATTTCTTTTACAATGATTCTTTCATATATAGAGAGAGCACTCATTTGAAATTGGAGTATTGTACTCCCGCAGCAACGTACGGGAAAATCACCTAGTTTTGATAAAACTTAAAACATTTTGACTCTACAAGATTTTTAAAATGACTTATAACTTAAAATGAATAGATTCACTCTTCATGACCAAAATGGACCCACGATTCTTGTCTCTCAAGCAAGACCCAGCAACGTCTCTGTCCAAGTCCACACAGGTTAGGGCATAAGGCTCATGGCTCTAGCTACTTTCCAAGATCAGAGAGAAAGATTGTGCGTTGGACGGTGGTGACAGTTTTGTTGGATGGAACATGACATATTAGTTAGCGTGGCTATATATATACTAACATTGAAGCACTTAAGCAGGACCAGATTCTCGCTGGCTCAAGCCGCCAAAGATGACACGAGGAGGGCTAGAGCTGCTCGGAGGCAAGTCAAGCAAATTATAACGTACAAAGTCTTTTAAGAAATGCCAAGGGGAGGAAGGTATATTACTATTGCATATTTCCATCGAAATTACTGCCTTAGGGGCGGCCGTTAGAATCGCATCTTGTAGAATACACATTCTAGTTATTTTGCCACAAGACTGTTGTGCTCCTGTTCTCTTGAGTTAATTTGTATTCCAACCTAGACCATGGTAATTTTGATTGAAAAAAAAATCCACCCTCCCATATACAAATTACCATATAGAAGTGCGGTACATATACGTAGAAGTGAAGGTGCTACGCACGCACAATCCACTAGTGAAACATACATAACTAGGGACGTTGCGTGATGCGTGGACACCAAA
This sequence comes from Cymbopogon citratus, assembly GCA_031170775.1. Classification (NCBI taxonomy): domain Eukaryota; kingdom Viridiplantae; phylum Streptophyta; class Magnoliopsida; order Poales; family Poaceae; genus Cymbopogon; species Cymbopogon citratus. Next base: position 1,171 of record DXKC01003520.1, read on the forward strand.
AATGTGAGTGAGACCGTACCCGGAGCCTTATTGGCTTTATTGCCATGTTTCTCCACATGAGATCTTCTGAAAGTTGATCGTATCGTGTTAGCACTGGGATTCTCTGGGAATAGTCTGTTATCTCCATTCTCCTGAGCGTATCGAAGTGGAGAAAAGATCGAGATTTCCTTCCACTGCCCGAGTAGATTGTGCACTGAACGTCTGAACCAAATTAATTACTCTGCTGGGGCTTTCACCCAGATTACTCTACTCGTGGAACATCGATCCGATCGATCCCCCCCGCCCTAGGGCACCAAGTCGTTTATGCTTGTTCATGGTCCAGTACTCCAGTTGTTTATGCTTGTTCATGGTCGAGTTGTATATGCTTGTTCCTTGTCCCCTCCTGCACCTTGAGATTTCTCTAGGGGACCAGGATGGCGAGAGATCCAGCACTAACGCGACCAAGATCGTCCCTGTTTCAGGCGATTTCATGGGGTGGCTCCGAAGATACGCAAACATTACCTCATTCTTTTTACCAGGAGGCTAGGAGTAGAAGAAATCTTTGTATCTAGCCATTTCTCTTCTGGAAACTGTCCGGGAACAGATCCCGTCAATTTCGGCCTCCTCCAGCCTCCATCGCTGCACGGGAAACCCTGCATATACACAACTTAAACAGTCCAACTGACATCTTTAACTAACATGCGGATCACATATTAATTATACATAGTTAAAAGAGACAATACAAAAACGTATTGCAACCCGAGTCCTGAAATCTTCTGAGAATGTCACATGGCTTTCCACAAATGCTCTATATTCCAGTGTCTAAATTATACAGGTCACAAGTCACCACCATACCCATACATATGAACTAGACAGCCATGCAGAATACCGTCAATACTTAAAAAAAATGAATGTGCAATGCCAAAATAGTTCCTATTCTAGCGTACCTAATAAGGATAAAAAAAAAGGCCCAAACCCTGAATCATATCTTACAAAGAGGTACAGAGAGCTCAGCCTAGGAATCCGACTCGAACCAGAAAAAAAATGGCATGGAAATGAGGTGGAGGTCTTCATTTCTCTTCACAGGCAGCATTTTTTTTATGCCAGCCTTTTAAACAAGCTCAACTCACCAATTTGAAGTTGGCATCTCCAGGAGGTCGATCTCTCACCTACACTTGACACGTGCATATTATCTATCTCACATCCATGATTTCAAACTTGCACCATGTAATGGAAAGGCCGAAAATGATATTAACAAAGAATATTCGAAGGGGCATCTTGTACTGACTGACAGCATCATGTACTAACTAATTGTTTGAGTTTCTCTTGTCCTCATGTACGTCATGAATTGCCCTGGTATCTCAGCAAGAAGTGACTGAAGTGTAGATATCCCAGTGCCTGTAAATAAGGATGCACCAATTATAAGACCACTTGTTCCAGTGAAGATGCAGAATGTGGGGTTATATGGAAATTGAAAATATACATGTGGCTTATATATGCAAACAGTTCCTGTTGTTTATACTGACTGAAAAGAATAACAGCCTCCGATCCAAAATTAAGTGCATTTATTATGTTTGTCCTAAGTGAAATATCTTTAGCTTCGGCCACCAAAAAACCTAAAAATAATATAGATCAACAACACAAGTTGATGTGACTAGATTCATCATCAAAAATACTATTTATATATCATTAGTCAAAGTACCATATTGGAGACTATTAAATAAAAAATTGATTCAATACTCCAGTTACATTTGGAATCAGAGGGAGTACTTTATATTACACATGAATCATCTATTTTCATATTTTCAGGGAGGAAACTGAAAAAGAAAAGAGAGATTGAATTCTGTGCCATATGCATACCGTGCATATCCTTCATCGGGGCAAACTGTATCATATCCCTTGATGCAACCCTCCCGGTTGAGCTTTCTAGTTTCTCTCCTTTATTTGGATCTAGAAACTACACAGCACAAAATTTAATATGAAACTATGTTGACACCATTTATCTTATGCTTAAACATCAGAAACCAAATCTTGCTACTATCACTCAATAAAGAACATGGGTGCTAATTCTATGAAACTAAGTAACAGCTAGAGAGAACTAGAACTGGAAAAAAATGAAACATTGAATCATTAACTTCTGTTCCTGGAGCTCCAATAGTAGCTGGGAAGGAAATCTTTTATATCCCATGTTCCTACAGTGCAGCCAATAACTATTTCTAAACATTTCAATTTTAGATCCCAAAGAAAATACTAAATAACAAATGAATTAGAAAACTGTAACAACTTATCTGGTCCTTACATTACCTCCATTTCCTTGAAATCAGCCCCTCCAACTCCAACAACGATGATGGATATAGGAAAATCTGATGCCTTTATGATTGCATCAATAGTCTCTTGAAAATCAGTCACCACGCCATCCTGGAAAATAGTTTGATGTCTAAGGAAAAAAACATAAATGCTATTTTTTGATGATGTGTTCAGTTATACATACAGTGACTATTAACAAAATGAAGTATTTCTGTTGATTTTCAGCAAGAGATTGGCTAGCTATCGCCGTGGCGGTGCTTATCAACTGACCAAAGAGGGTAGGACCAGCCAATGATACATTACGAAGCGCACTGATATAAGCTGACATAATTCCTTGTATTCCATCAACCTGAGGAAATGTGATGAGATCGGCTTATGAGTAAATAGCTCCAACGAGAATAAGAATCCTCCAGAACTTTCTCTCAAAAAAGAATCCTCCAGAAAATAAATGCTCTTTACTTTGTGTTTGAGAAATGTCTTTTACTTTTACGAAATAAATACATCAGCCAATCTCCTGTTGAAGTCAGCTTTCGAGCAGCAACAATTGAAATTACTCTGAAGAAAACAAGCACTTGAATGCAGCAAAAAAATATATATGTAATACCTCAGGTTGATAAGTGCTGCCATTCAAGTTGAAACAATGAGAACAAGGACCGTCAATAGGTCTTGCTCCAAAGCCCCAAGCGGGGAAACGCCTCGCTGGGTCATAATATTGTAGAACATCACCAACTTCCAATATTGCCTTCCACAAAACAGCAACAGAAGAATTCAAAATCGGTACATGCTCAGAAACTCAGAAGGCCATCACTCGTCAGAACACAAGAATAATTGGGTAATCAATCAGCAGCTCACCTTCTGATATACATTTGGCCGACCTGAGGGGTCAATATAATGCAAAGAATCTGGAAGCCGCGGATTTCCATTTGAAGCTAGAAAGGATAAACATCAACAATAACATATTAAGCATGAGTTCATGAATCATGACTAGAAATAGTAATGACAAAAGGACAATTTGCACTACCATGTCTATTGCATACCTGTGAAATCTACGCCTACCATAAAATTCAACTGGCACCCAACAGAAATATAATCTACGAAAGTACGCCTGTTGCTCTCAACATATTTCTCTACATATAGCTGACTCTTCAATACCTGCATATCAGAATGAAAAACGATATACACATTGCAATAGTTGAAGACATCCCAAAGTAAAAAAAAAATTACCTCCTTACTGTGACATTCATGTGCATTGCTGGCAGGAACAAAGAAATTTTCACCACTCTTCTTATGGTACATATTTTCCAATTCTGCAACTGACTTGACTATCTTGCTGTCGAATTACAAAGGGTATCTAATCAGAAAACAAATTGGAATTGAAGTATTAATGGCCCAGGCTCTAAGACACCATGGAACATACTTATGAACAGACTAAAGTGGAAAAGAAGCAAACAGAAAACAAGTATATCAAGTGCAGGCAGTGAAATGAGTTAAACAGAGGACAATTACCCGACTAGGTCATGTTTGCCATTGCTACTGAAGTTAAAGCACTCTATAATTAGAGGGTTCTCCTGCAACACAATATAACCATAACGACTAGATTAAAAAAATATTTCATCAGTAGCCAACAAAAGTCATCCGATTTGGATATCACATGACATGCAATAGTTGGTTCTTACACAATCAATGGCATGGTGTTGCCTAGGAGTGCAGGGTTAAATATAGTCAGATAATAGATGGTTTTAATAGCAAACATCTACAAAAGTACAAATATAAAAGGAAAAAGATAGTCTCATGCCTTACTTCCGATCTGTTGCAGATTCAGAATCACTGGCCTCCACCTAGGATTGAGATCATTCTTCCTTACTTCTGTCTTGCAAATTGGAACAGGCATTCCACTATCTGATATTCCAGATATTAGCAAGAAAGTATCCTGTCACAAAGCATGTTTAGAAATCAGAATGGTATGCAACACAAGCGAAAAAGAAGGTAGGCTGTCAGAATGGTGAAATATGACACGAGAAAAAGAAGATAGGTAACCAAACAGCAATCACAAGTATGCATACCAAGGAAAAAGGAACAGAAGACCTGGGCATTAAAAACATAAGACCATAAGCTTACACTCTTTGTTAGAAGATCCTTGATTTCAAGATCCGAACAGCGGAATATCATCTCCATTATTGCTTTTGAACCTGAACTTTCCTCAGCCTGAACAGTTAGCTCACCAAATTTATTAGGATTTGGCAAGTTATGTTCAGAGACACCAAGCTTCAGAGTCAGCAGTCTGTCCCGTTTGGTGATAACCTGCAAAAACAGTCTTTATCTTCACCGAAGTAAAAATAGTATTAATCTAAAATTAAGAAATTCTGGAATCGCAACAATCTTTCAGTTGATGCAACACGCAAGTAATGCCTTGCAGTTGTGAAATATGATGCTCACATCTAAGTTGTGTATGCATGTTATCTTAGGCCACTTAAGCATAAGCTACCATTCGTGTTAAAGTTGTCAATGCAAGTAAACTGCATTAGGGTCATGAGACTTGTGAATTGTCATATAGGTTCAATTGGGTACATGCACTCCAAACTTGCACATCTTGGCCGCTAAACATTGAGTCAACTAACGTCATTAGGCAGAGGGCTCCGATTGGTGCCACAACACATTGGCACAAACATGGTGCTTTGCAGAGAGGGTCTTTGAATTTTGCACTGAATCCCCTTAACATTATATATACTGTCTAGCTTTGTTCCCTCACTGTACCGAAGTCTGAAGCTAACCAGTAACCACACAACCTTCATGGTATAATGACCCCTAGATGGTCGTAAATCAGAAGTTGAGAAACACATCTATCAACAATGTAGTGCAACAGAGAAGCTGCTGCCAAGAGCAATTATCTTGTAAAAGGACTACAGGAGAAACAGCATGATGCAGCACCAAAAAGGACCAAGAACAAACAGCCTTGGTTAAAGCTACTACCTAATTCATCATATCCACTGTTATCATAAAGTTTGACTTCACAGGTTCAGCTTCAGAGCTTACCTGCTATTTATTGATCACTAAAAATCACCACATGACTCCACACTAGCCAAGTTGCACAGCAGGCAAATATGACAAATATTAGAATGCACATGAATTACGCACTGTCATAGTGCCTTCTAGTCTCTTTACATTGTTTCTTCCCCTTCCTTTTTTGTTAAACTATTTGAAGTTCTGTTCATATTAAAGGGTGTACCCGGTGTTGAGAGCATCCCGCACTGTGCAGCGTCTGGGGAAAGGAATTAGCAGCAAGCCTTACCCTTGCGATGTGCAAATGCAAGGAGGCTGCGGTTCAAACCCAGGACCTTCCGGTCACAGTCAAATTGTTCTCACTAGAAAATAAAGTATTTTAAAGTCTTCACCAAAGTCAATATAACCAGAAGAAAAACATTATAAGTCCATTAGCCAATACCTCTGACAAAAGACAGGTAGCCTCTCCAAGAAACTCTTGCCCCTCCAGCTTAAGCATCTGCATTGCAGAGCAGATTAGCATATGAATTGCAAAGCAGCCGCAAAAATCAATACAAATGTATGTTTAATGGATCAAATCATACTTCAGTTAGGCAGGAACTCCCAGTTCTGAAGCATGAAGACCAGGCCTCAGTGGCCGAAGCAAATACTTCATCCCAAAATATAAGATATGGATTGACTTAAGAGTCTTTAATATCACAATTCGACCACTAATTTCTCTTCATATTATTCATAGCAGTGCAACAAGCAATCCCAACCATGCATATGATAGGACTAGTGAACCACATAATAAGTACAAGGCTACAAGCTTGTTTATTGTTTGATATATGATGTAAATCCCTAAATTTTGTTCTTTTCATCTCTGTATACATGTGCATCGATTGGTCAAGTCAAGACGTCTAGTGTTCCAAGATCCAAGCCATGCCTTTTGCAAATCGGTCTAAAAATTATGAATCAGGTTACCAAAAGCTTTTCTAATTTGAAGTTATTGAAGCCATACTTGCATTCTAAAATGAATCAATAAAGGATTAATGATTTGCACAATAGCGCTTGAGAGTGACATATTGGAGAAGTATCTGACTGAACAGAATTTCATTTCAAAGAACACCAAAAGAATGTTGTTCAAGTAAAGATTATGCAACCAAGGGTTGAATAGGTACAATTCTTGATATACCCCATTGCAACGTAATACATTATCGTCCATATATATTTTATCATTCTCTTTTGCATTATTATCCATATCACTTAGTTTGAATCTTAAATGTGTGCACGCCATGTATGTTGGGATAGAGGGAGTACTACAAAGGAAGTAATGCAGAATTGCAACAGTAGTCACCTTTTCACTGACATCATGGAACTGCTGGTGGATGTCAAAGACCTGAAACCTGCAAATAAAATTATCAGTTAAAGCAATAAGATAATTAAGAGGCAGCACCCACTCATGACGATTATACTGTATAAGATACAACATTGGAGAAGTTTAAAGTATAAATTGACAGAATCTTACACCAATGGCTGCAGAACCTCAAACTGGTACTGTGCACTGATTTTGGTCGTCCAAAATGGGTTCAATGAATTTAAAATTACTTCACTACGCCCAATTTCTTCAAGTGCCCCATCTCTCCTTTTGGAATACACAACCACCATGGGATTACTCTGAGGGAAAAGAGCAAGCAATTAACAAAGGGAGGCAACATAAGAACTTGACAAATGTTCAGAGGTAACATGGATGCAGAGAGAAAGGTAGCTGCAGCTCAAAGTGCCAGTTCTATGACGTATTTCAAAATTCACTTTCAATATAGGCATTGGCAACAATGATGAACTTGGAGCTTGAGAAGGGGTGGGTACATGTGAGGAGGAAGTTATAGAAGGTGGGAGCCGAAAAAGGGAAGACTTTGGTAGTAACTAGTTGTGTGTATGGTAGGACAAGTGAGGAAGTGGGTGTATAGGACATGGCACCTGCCTGTGACTGCAAGTGAGTCTATCATAGTGGTGACAAGAAAGAGGGGAGGAACAAGAGAAAAAGGAAGGGTTTAACTTCTCTCTAGAGTGTGTTTAGAGTCTGTGGGTTTGTAAGGTTTAACCCCCTTTTTTCTTAATAATAATGATACACAACTCTCATGCATGTTTGGGGGGAAAAAGGAAGGGTAAAAGGTACTCCCTCAGAGTTTGTCGTTTTTGCTTCCCGAGAAATGATTTTAATTAATTATATATTAAAAATATTAATATGGTACATATTTAGTATCATTGGATAGATATTTGAATCTAGTTTTTTTATAAATTTATTTGGAGATACAAATGTTGCACGTTTTTTTCTATAAATCGAGTCAAACTTGGTGGCACGCAAATCGTGGTGACACACATTTTTGCACGGAGGGAGTAGAGCTGACTGCTGACTCAGCGTATACTGCTGTCAGAATATGACTGGGCAGCCACATAGGACAAAACTAGCTGATTCAGGCAAAGAATTAATGTGCACTGGCTTTAAAGATTCGTGGGATGCAAATTAAATGATAGTAAGAGTCCCAGGGGAACTAAAGTGGATTTCTTCCTTATAGTTTTTATTGTCTTGCTTTAACATTGGGGACATAAGAATATGTCACAAAATTAAGTGATAAAGGTAAAATGGTAAATGGTAAAGTATCATCTGAAACACGAGCGAGCTTCTCAAGTTTCTATTACAAGTTTACTGGGACATAATCAAATGACTTCACCATAAGAATGTTCTTGCCAATACCAACCTATATTTATGTAGCATATTAAGGTGTGTTTGGATGATCCGGGATTCTAAAAATCTGGATTACCTAGCATGAAGGTGATTCTGAGATTTTGAAAATTTGTGTGATAACTTTGAGAATTTGCCTTATTATCTCCCCCAGTTGGATGGCGTAAAGTTTTTTATCAGAATCCCAATAACCTATTAGAATAGGGCTATGTTACAGTAGCGGATTAACACTGTGCAGTGTGCACTATGAGATAAGGAAGTCTATTGTTTCTGCTATAATTAGCCTGCTACTTCCCTTTTATGTTTTGCATTCTTAGAAATTGATGATAACTGCTCAATTAAACACTTTAGGATTTTAAATAAAAAAGATGATTCAACATGCACTAACAAATCCGTTCAATAGTGACATGACAGAGCAGTATATATAGAATCCAGTGAAGATACAAAACAGAACTTAACAAAATAAGTAGTCCTTTTTCTTATCTTTTTGAAGGAGATGCAAGGAAATGACCAATATCAAGTCACAAATGCAAGAGGCGCAACAAGGAGCATACCTTGGGAAAATATTCTTGATCACCCAAATTTGATGCTGAGAGAGATAACTGCAACATGTTATACTGGCAGAATCAAAATACTACCCAAGTAAACAAGCCCGATCAATTCAGTAACCAAAATTCTACTTACAAATGACAGATAACGTAACAGAACCAAAGTAACCCATGACATAAAATCACATATATGACCACAGTTCTCACATGGAGCAAAATTGGAGTGCCAAACCCTTAGGAATCAGTACCATATACTCCGTATAACACTAAAACAGCTATGCCCAGGTACCCAAATCAAATAATTTCATGTAACTGTACCTCAGAACATAGCATTAATGAAGAAGTTGCTATGGTCATACTTCTTAATTACAGCTTAAAGCATGCTACTCACAAAATCAGCAAAGAGCCGAAGACTCGATACCCAAAACAGGTTGTAAACAAATCAATAAATATATCATAAAACATATAACTCAACCATCATAACCATCTTCAATCACAGCTCAATGGCAACACAAAAGCCACTGACCACAATCAGCAGAATTGTTGGAAAAGCACCAAACCAGTGGCTAGCATAGTCAAAACAGCCTAGCGCCCAATCATCACAGCATATATGTCCTACCTCCCATAATAAGTGAGCTTCTAGTTCTAGCATTTAAATTTGCCCCACAATAAATGGACTTAACCACCTAGCACTAGAAGGCTTGGCTACTTTGCTCTATTTCATAAGTGCAACTATTGTATGTTGTGACAACTTTTGACAGGGGTACCAATGTCATTTCGTAAAAACACTAATCTTCAAAGAATCTTAGAAGCCCATTTATAGCAGGACGAGGGAGTAACGTATAACATGAGTACATGACAGTATCCTATCGATCCCAGCCTAAGCCCATGGGTCATTTTCCCGCGCTGCCACTTTTAGATCGCGTAAACCAAATGGTAACACATCGAGTCCTCACAGAAAGAGTAATCCGCAGCCCAAAAAGCATGACGGGGGGACCAGATAGCTAGTAGTACAAACCGAAGATACTGAGAATTCTCATCGCTCCAATCACGAACCAAGTAGTCCCCGCTAGCTACCCCGATGTGTCCTCCGCGAACACCACAAGACCACAGCACCGATCCGCAAACAACAAGCAAAGGGACAACACGCGGCGGGACCAAGCCGTCGCCAGCGCCGGGCGCAATGCCGACGCTGGAGATAGGTAGAGCCTTGAGGATGCTGGGGGGTTCCGTACCTCGATCTGCGTGGACGCGCCGGCGCCACGGGAGCGGAGGAAGCGGTCGGCCGCGGCGGAGGCTGCGGAGGCGGCTTTGGCGGCGGCGGAGGCGGAGGCGCCGACGTGGTGAGCGCCGGCGTGGGTCACCTCGTCGGAGCAGCAGTTCCCCATAGCCGAGGGAGGGGCCGTCCGCCCGTCGGCCGCTCGCCGGCGAGGCGGGTGAGATCTCAGATACCGCAGGAGAGGGCGCGTGGGGACGGGAGTTGCCGCAAGTAGGCAGAGCCAGCAGCAAGTGGAGTCGTAGAGACGAGACGACAACGGAGACTTGGACCCAACCCACGCAGGAGCACAGTGCGCGCAGAAAGCCAGCGACAAGGTGGGGCCGGCACAGGGAAACGTAGCGGAATTGACGGCTTTGTCCCTGGAATGGCTGGAGTGAGGTTTGACTAAT
>DXKC01003523.1:0-11119 GCA_031170775.1 Cymbopogon citratus
CCTTAGTCGATGTTGTCTCTTTTCCTATTCGCAGGACCTTAATGTAACATGGCCTTCTCTAAAAGACCTCTATGTAACAGGGTTGCTTTAATATATAATATATGTTGTTGTAAAAAAAAGTAGAAATATTGCATTGTTAAATGGAATGACAAATAAAGTTATAAGAAACTGGGACTTCACAAAGCAGAGCCATATATATGAAACACATACTTCTGAACAGATGGTTCTCCAAGCTTCCCTTAGGCATAAATTCATATACTAGAAGCTGGTTATCACCATCTCTGTAATCTCTGTCTTTCAGAACAGAAGATCAGAGCATCTACAGTGTGACTGAACTTAATGGTGCCATTAACAAACCAATTGACTGATACATTCAGCTGTGTACCATTCCTGGATGGTAGAGGCTAGAACCTTGTTCCATTATCTAAAAAATCTGACTAATACATGCAGTTCAATGAAATGGGTATCATGTGACTGAACTTAATCTGACAAAAGAGCAGGAACTCTACTGCAGCAAAAAAGAAGGGTGCATTAACAAATGATTGTAGCAACTCTACTGCATTTTACTTAAAAACTGTACTATAGCAAGTCTGACAATACATAAGAGTGAAAAACAGACTGAAAAAAAACTAAAAAGAAGCCTAAGTAACAGACTATAATAAGGTACTATTGTCTGTCCGACAACATAATGGAGTAGACATGCCTGAAGCTGCGGTCTGAATTCAAAGTTGAAAGAATAATGGCTAACTAATGGCTCAGAAAAGCAATTGGTGTGAATTCGAAGTTGAAAGAATAATGGCTAACTAATGAAGTGACAGAAGCAATAACAGTACATAGATTTTCAGTAGTGGATTCAGAAATAGAATAGATTTAAAGCCACAAATACTTATACGGTGAGTATAACATACTTTGTTTCAAGGTTTTGTGAGATTTTTCAAGGCACGAAGTATTGCCCATATAGACAGGCACTAATATTTGCATATATACTCATGTGTATAGGATGGTATGGAGATGCGCTGAAACTTATTTGTGGATTTGTTGGCGCACGAAATAAATGGATATCAAAGACATCTTTCTGAAGATATAAAGTATCATCCTAGGCGAATCACGAAAAATTCTAAAAAGTAGAGTTTATGAGCATGCGACACTGCAATCTTTATGACGTGTTAATTTCACAAACTTTGTGTGTTTAGATTAAATGTCACTTTAATGTCGTTATTTCATTTTGCAGTATTGTTATCTTATCGTGCAATCTGTATGTTTTATATAAAGGTTTGGATATCTCGTAGCAACGCACGGACACGATACTATAAAACGAAAAGAATTACGAAATTACTTGTAGTCCAATGATAGGACAGTCAAGTGGGACATTACCCATCAGAGTTTAAATCCTGATGCTCGCACTTTTTTTTTTTTAGATTTTTCAAGGATTTACCGGCGTTATGTGTTAAGTGGTAAGCGACGTTCCCGTTGACAACGATGTACTAGTTGTGACTTCGGAAATCTCCAGATGTCGGGTGCTCAGTCATTCGAAGGTGCTCATAGAGATAAGGTTCATATACGTGTGTTCATAGGGGTGAGTGTGCGTGTATGTTGTGGGCGTCTGCGTTGTACTGTGTAATTTAAAAACTTTTAAAAAGAATTCAGAAACAAATTTGAATATCCTTTAATACCAATACAAACTGGATTGCTCAAATTTGAATATCAATCATCTTCAATGTGGATTCCTCCCTTCCCTTTTTGATCTCTTTCATCCAGGCATCGTTCGGCCTTCGGCGCGTGTATTGGGCTGGTTTAGGCCCGTTCCGCGCCGGTGTCCGCACCCACGCCCGATCCAAAAGCAATCCATCCATGTGTGGGCGTGGGTGACATGAGTCCCCGGTGACAAAAATCCTTCCCCCACCCGGACCCCGGCACCTCGCGCCGCCACACCGTCCCGCGCGGCTGTCGCCTGCCGCCGCCACCGGCAGCACCTCCTAGTCCGGCACCCCTGTCCTCTTCGCTGAGCAGCTATCTAGGCTACTCCGGTGAGCCCCACCTTCCCTCACGTATTCCCTTTCTTCATACGTCTCTTCTTTCTCTAGGGTTTTATTTTTTCTCGAATCCTGCAGATCTTCTCTCGGTTCTCGACGTTCTCCGCTGAGCTCCGGTTGGGTGGAATCACATGGGCTCGCTGTGCTCGTCGTCGGCCTCTTCTAGGTGAGCATCTTCGGCTGTTTTGTTTCGCTGGTCACCATGGTGTTCTTGCTCTACCATGTTTAACACAGCCTGTTTTCTTGTATGTTTGAGATCCAGTAGAGTCAGATCTGGTAGAATTGCATCTGGGCGGCCACCTCTCTGTTGCAGCTGGGCACCAAACCATTGGTGAATTATTAGATCTCTTGTTTCCTTGGCAAATATAATATTGCATTATGGTAGAGTGTGCATTTGGATTAAGGAAAAACATACATAATGTGTGGCAGCAGCATCTACATTAATTTAAATCATTTTGGCTACTAAGAACTGACATTTGGAGAACCATTTTCTGTGATGCGTGCGGCTAGCATCGTTCATTGTCATTGTCTTTTGTATTTTTCAGCAGATAATAAAACATGAAGTCTTTATGCTCATTTGTTTCCTTCTCAAGTACTTTTGCTCTGCGTAGTTTTTATATATCAGCCAATTAGCCAACATACAGACCTTTCTTTCTGCGCTGAATGTTATTTATTTTTTGAAAACGACAATATACAGCATGCAGCCTCACTTTGTTGGTTCAGAAAATAGCGACTTGTTCTTGTTTGCTCATTAAATTAATCATTTTTCCAAAATCACTTTTGCTAGTTGAGGAGGGTAAGACTCGTGGACAGGACCGTAGCTCTACATCATCTGGTTTCTCCATTCAGAAAGGTAAGAAAGTGAAGGAAGAAAAAAACTTACTTTTGGCGATATACGCCCTATGTATGTTTGGGTTAAGCACACGTTGTTACAAAGGTCTTCTATGTTCAAAGTTCAAGAAGGTGCTAGGCAATGACCCGCCGCCTAGAGCCTAAGCAGGCCTAGGCGTTTTCTAGGTGTTCTATATCCAATCATATTTAGCTCTGAAAGTTTGAAAGAAAAGAAAAAACAGGACACCGGTGGGCCAAGAGTTGTGTAGGAAGGCCCATAAAGCAGCCCAAGCCCATATCTGAGCGAGCCTAGGCGAGCGCCTAGTAGCACCTTTTTGAACATCGTCTATTTTTAGCATGAGGATTTATTATTATTAGCATGAGGCTGTTTATGTTCTTTAGTAAATGCAAGTAGATAGATAGGATCTGGACATGAACTTTTGTAACATATTTATCTGGTCCTCAAAAACAGCATCGGTGGTAGTGTAGTCTAGTCCTGAAAAATATTTGCATGGAGATGGATGGAGTTGGACACTTTGCTCTCTCTCCTGGCTAGCTGCTGAAATGTTGAATGCTGAATGCTGGCTGCTATACTATTACTCACTCCCCCACTCCTGCTTAAATCCCTTTCTCTCCCCACACCCACTCCTAGCAGAGTATGTACCAAAGCAAATTGGAGTACAGTAACAAGCAATCTAAATTAACACAAATAATAACTCTTGTTCAATTTATTTCTCCATTCATTATTTAGCTGTAGTGGTGATAGATGCCTCTTGATTCATGCATCAGGTTAACTAATTAATGGAGTGCATGCTCGTTGTCACACCATTAATCCTAGCCCACACTAAAAAATAAATTAGGGCTAAATATATACCATAAGTACTTCTAATTAGTAGCTAGAATTTGGGGAGATGCATGTCCTGCTGGTGGCTTAATTGAGGCTAACTAGTAGCTATTAAACCGATGCAACAACAAGCTATCCTTCTACCTGCACCGTGTAGTTTATTCTCTGTATAGTCCATCTATACTGGACTTTGTAGTTCATTCTCTGTAGTCCATTACACATCTGTAGTTACTTTTCTTACATTGGATGATGAGATTCATAAGAAATAATATATATACAATCCAGCCCTAACAAGCTAATCAAGCACCATTAGGGAAACACTATATATGGTTAAAGAAACCATCAAAGCTTCACTTCCCACACTAAAATCCCTGATATTTCAAGAGATACAGCCTGTAGATAAGCAATCAGATGAACTAAAGATCCAACAGAACCAGCTCCTAACCTTGTTTTGAGCTGGCAACACCAAGTTGATAATACATGTTTCACTACTTTGATGATAATTTGCACAATATGTGTTCCTTCAACAGAATACAAGCTGGTTGTTATTATTATTATTTGAAAAGTTGGAAACTAACAACCATCAAGTTGATGGTGCATTTCTTTTGGTTTGCTTTATGAAAGCAGTATGGCATAAATAAAAATTGAATCACTGACCCTGTGACCCAGCAACGTTTGCTTTACTGGTTATGACCCATATTTTGCCTTTAATTCTGCTTCAGTTTCGTAAAGATGCTGCCAAGTAAGAGGGGTGGTGATGATCTTGCAAGATTCTCAGCTGATAATAAAAGAACTTGCAGTGGAGAAGAGGCAACTGACATGTTGATTTCAGGTCCCCTGGTTCTTCCTTTTTCTTCATGTTTTTTTTTTTTAATTTATGGCTCTATTTGAGCGCTCATGTGTGTCTTGTAACATGTTTTCGTATTTTGGTGACTTATATTGGGACAATTAAGATATCTGGAGTCAGCTGAGTGAGGAAGTTGCATCAAAGTTGTCTAGAAGTGTTGTCTCAATCGCTGTGTCCAATGGTGATTATTCTGCTGAACCCTTAATTTTTTTCAAACTGTATTTCTACAAATCATTAATTGTGCATGATATAAATTATGATCTTTAGGACAACGTGTGCTATATGCATCCTCTGGCATAGTTATTGAATGCCAGTGTCACTTCACAAAGTTTGTGACTTCAGCAAGTTTGGTTAGAGCTTTACATGATTCTGAAACAAATGGCCATGATAAGCTTGAGGTTTGTACTGCTGGTAATCATTTACTAATTGCTATTGTTTGTTTTACATAACCTTGACCATTCTTTGTTGTTTTGCTTTTATCAATATAGATTGAAGTACGCCATGAAGGAAATGTTGCCGTAGGGTTGCTGGAAGAATATGATTTTAATTATGAAATTGCTGTTGTCAAAGTCATGTCCGTCCTTGATGTTTATTGCATGCCTCTCAATCATCAGGTGCAGTTTGACCCCCATGGTCAAAAGGTAGTGGCAGTAGGGTGTGACCTCTCTGGCAGAGTATTGGCCAAAATTGGGATATGCACTGATTCACGCGGATCTCAATATAGTCGATATGTTATGTTCTCTACATGTAAATTATCTGATGAGGTACACTAGCATTATTCTAAATCTTTTCTGTTACTGTATCTCATATTCAATAAAGAAAATATTAATGTACTATTTTACTTTACTCATCCCAAATTCCCAATACCTATCGAACTGTACAGTTAAGTTGAATGGGTTTGCAGTGGAAGATAATACAAAATTAGTGTACATTTTAAAGAATTTATTACACATTGTTGATAAAATAGTAGGATTTACAATTGGCATAATCAACTGTGTCAATTTTTTTGTCATAAAGGTGGGCGTAACTCTGATTCTTTATCATTTTAATTCCTGCCATCCTTTTTTTTTTGTAGACTATGCAGGGCAGCGCACTTTTTGATTTTTATGGGAACTTCTTTGGCATGAATCTCTTCTGGGATATGGAAAGGCCAATTTTCTTGCCAAGGAGTATAATTCTTGAACGTTTGGGGCATTTTCGTACGTCCTTGAAAAAGAGTGTATTTCTGAACCTAGTGAAGCCAGTCAGGTATGCAAATATATTTCTAGTTTGTTTATCTATTTAGTTTCAGCTTCTAATGTTTACCCTTAATAACAACCTGATGGTTTGGTATGTCTACTCTCTATTGAAAGATATTTTCAAATGGGATGGCTGTCTTATTGCAGGTGTCACAGTTGATCTATATTGTAGGCTTGTAGTGTAGCAACATTTATGTGAGCCAATATATTTGTCTACCTCAAAATATGTTAGAATTTTTTATGTTGAAACTAACTAGTTGGGGATATGGTATCTCCTGACTATGATTTTGTACATGCTTAGTTCTTTCTTGTTTTATTGCATTATCTGCTCATGTTGATCCCTTTTGGGGTTAGTACTCATTGATTTTCTTCTATAGGGATAATAAAAGACGAAGGCGCATAGATGTGAAACTTTTCCCCCATCCTGGAGGTGAGTTACAACCACTCGACATTGTTTATCAGATGTTTCTTTTTTGAGTGAATTGTGCCATGGGTCCTTAAACTTTTCCCCCATTTCTCACCTAGGTCCATGGACTTTTTTTTTTGGCTCATGTGGCTCCATAAATTTTGTTTGGGTCCTAGCGGCCATCCAAAGCATGCCACATAGGACTCTGCTGCCTACGTAGCCGCTGATGTGGTGCCATGCGCTTCTTTTTTAATTCATAAACTGGCTGAAACTTTAGAAAATGATATAAAATCATAAAAAGGAAAATCCAATTTTGTTAAGACTCCACATGAGCAGATCTATGCAATAGTAGATATATAATATGCCATGCATTAGTAGATTAATTATTTCTCTGTACATCTGTTCTATGTTTAATTAATAACTGTAGATCTATTCTATTTTATGGTTGATATATGATAACAAACATGGATACTATAACATATTACATTCCCAGAATTAGTAGATTAATTACTGCATGCCTCAGGTTCCGATTTTATAATATAAATTTCTCTGGTTTCAGATATTAGTGTGCCTATAAAAATCAACGAGTGTGTACATATGCAGATAGTTCAATACTTTAGTGAATAAAATGCTACATAAGTCTCAACTCCTCTAGAAGATTGAGTTGGTGATGATGGAGTGCCTGCCATCACCACTACTCTACCCTTATATGTCACCACCATATTACCCATCATCCTGCCACTTCTTACAAATCAGTTTCACCCTCACGGCCTCACTCCAATCTCCTAGAACAACATCATGGAACCAAGGTTCAGTATATATACACAAATGTACTCCTTTGATTTTGAAATTTGCTGCCATCATATTATAATTTTACAACATCATCTGCAGAAATTTAAGTGATTGTTGCATATTGTACATATAATTAGCAAGGCACAATTTGGGTTGACCTTTTGGGTTACCCCAGTCGATCAATGGATATAGTCAATCACAATTCACAATGCCTGTACATTTGCTGATCTATCTTTCATTGAGTCTTTTTACAGCTCTTCTATGCCACTAACTATTATACAATGTCTTGTCAACCAGGTAGCATTAAGATTTTTGGTGACCCATATCCTAATGGTGTCTGGGGTGAACTCAAGAGAGGAGTTGCTTCTCGCATATCTGGAAATGTTGTTGCACTTGCTTCGTTTGATGGTGATTTTTACTGTAATGTGATGTGATGTATACTATTTCACATTTATATTGAGTCATCACTAGCTAATGACAACTATGTTGCCTAGGTGAATCGAAATTATTTGCATGCACAGGATTTTTCATTGACTTCTATGATGATAAACGCCCGGCTATTCTGACATCAGCAAGCTTGGTTAGGAGTCTTGATGGTACAATTATTGAGAGCTTAAGGGTTGGTGCTCCTAATTATATTGTGTGATTCTTATTCTTTCAAGACAATGCTTAAGTCTCTAGTACTGTTTGCAGATTATTGTGTTGCTTCCAAACAATGAACGCCGTGAAGGGAAATTGGAACATCATAGTTTACATTACAATGTTGCTGTACTCAGCATCACGGATTATAATGTTGATTGTCCTGCAAATCTGAAACATCAGACGATGTATTTTTCTACCAAGGTAGTAGCTGTGGGTCGTCGCTTTGAACCAGATGTAATGATGGCTGCAATTGCAAAGTGTACCAGGTGGTCAGGCAATCTGGATTGCAATGATCTTTATTACACTGCATGTACAATCACTAAGGTAGCGCGCTATTGATTTTCCTTTTTTTTAATTGTCGCATGAATATGATGTATTTAGCCATGTGTACATGGCATCACTACTGACCACCTTTCCATTTGACCTGGTTAGGCTGGGATTGGAGGGCCCCTTGTTGATGTCAACGGCAAATTTGTGGGCATGAACTACTATGATAGTAAGATGGGAACTCCGTATTTGCGGTTTGATCTTCTCTGCGGAATTCTGAATTATTTTAAGACAGGAGAGTAAGTGTGGATTTCTCTTCCGGTTCTGAAATTCTGGTTCTGAAATTATTTTTAGTG
The DNA here is from genome assembly GCA_031170775.1 of Cymbopogon citratus. Taxonomy (NCBI): domain Eukaryota; kingdom Viridiplantae; phylum Streptophyta; class Magnoliopsida; order Poales; family Poaceae; genus Cymbopogon; species Cymbopogon citratus. The sequence continues at coordinate 8,257 of DXKC01003523.1, forward strand.
CTGCTAACAGGTTTTGTTTTGCACTTGACTGAGATTGTTGGAACATTTCAATAATCAGGAGGTTGAGTCAACATAATTTTTATTAAATCCAATCTTTTGTTTGTCAGAACAAAATATGCTAAGATAATACCTGGTTCACGAATAGCTCGTCGGGAGGGCCATATTGTTGAAGATGGCGAGAAAAAACCACCAAACAGGTAATGTTGATACATGTCGTTACAATTAAATACCACCTTGTAAATATATATGCTAATCACACTAGTGATGTTGGGAAATCGTTGAATGGCAGATGGATGGGGGTTGGACAAAGTGAAGATATGGATGATACCCTCATGGATCAAGATGAGGACTTAGCTAGAAATGAACGTTTAGCCATAGCCGACCCCAATAGATATGGATTCCGTCATGGAACTTTTACCGTGTACAAGTAGTCCTAGGTACGGTGTACTAGGTACGGTCCTGGAGCTTTTTAACGTGTATACAAGTAGTTCTTATTCTGCGTACTCTCCTGAACCTGACGCAAGCTTGTTTTGGCTAGATTCCTTGACGAATCTTTGTTTAATATTAATTGTTATGTAAGTCGAGAACTGTATTGCTGAATCGTATGACCCGACAAAACAACAATATGCAGGAACTTTACTCTGCAAGTGGACCTGTGCGCACGGCCTGGTTTGTGTTTCACATGAAACCATGGATGGATGATACCACACAATGGATAGTTTCATAAGTTTATATGACTATGAATTGAGCTAGGCTCCATGCTGTAATCTATGTATATACACATGAATAGTGTTGGATATCTGACCGCCGGCCAGGTGGCCGTGCCGAGCTCGACTTGATGAGCTGACGTGGAGACGACCATGGTGGCGCCGCCACGACTACTACCTCATGCCCTTTGCCATGCATGACGGCTACGCGCCTATGTGTTCATCCCTGTTGGCCAAATAAAAAAGAGAGTTCAGTCGACACCCTTTCACAATGCAAGTTGCTCATTAAGCTTGTTGAACGGATAATAAGTTTATAGTATCTCTTGTTGATAGGTAAGAAGAAGTACAACACATATATAGTAGGCTGGATGTCCACCACGCAGCGCAGGAAACCACAGCGTTGGATTTAATATGGGAGAATTAGGAAAATGGCCTAAAAAAAAGTTGCGCTTAGGAAATTGGCCTTTATTTTTTTGAACTTAGGAAAACGGTCTCAAAATAAAATTTTGTTAGAATATATATTAGATTCCAAGTGAGCAAGGGGTTCGGTTCACATGCTGGGCACTGCATAGTCCATATCTATGCTCGCCCATGCATACAGCATCATGATTCATATCCCCCACATCATGTATATTTAATATAACTATATATATATATATATGTAAATATAGAATGACCATCACTGCTCCATCTGAAGTGCGGAGTTACTAGCTAGTAACAAAGAAACAAAGAGAGAATGGACAAGTGCTATTGTTTTCGATAGAAAGACAGCCAAGTGTCGTTGCAACTGGGGCAATCTCGACTGAATAATCCAGCTAATTAATCGACTGTAAGGTTAAACGGCTTAGTTTCTTTGTGGCTATAAAAAAAAAAAGGTCAAAGTCAAGCAGGGCGCATGCAGGTGCAGCGACAGGCGGTCAGTTGGGTGGCATACTGGCATGCGGCCCCCTTCACCCGGTAATCACGCGGTGCAATCGTCAACGAGATATAGAATAAGCTTACTGGGTGTATAGGAAGTCTTTGTTAGGAGACTAGGAGGATTCCAGTAGCCTGCCTATCTATCAGTACGTGATCGGTTGCGATGTGGAACGGGCTGGAGAGCGCGGCGACACTGGCGCAGGCCGTCGGCGGGCTCATGCATCTCCAATGAGCTGCCAGGAGAGGAAGGGGATCACGTCGCAGCTGAGCTGTTATCGGCGTCCAGGCAGGCCGAGAGGTTCGATCAGGGACGACGCGCGTCGACCGCAAGATCGACACCTACCTCTCCATCATCCCTGTCATCAGCTACATCGGCATAGCTCGACGACGCGCGCCTAGCTCGATGGAAATACTGGAAATCCCAGCTCCCGACCGTTCCCAATCACTGCTAGTGCTACGTACGTAGCCGCGCCATAGGTTCATCTATATATATATATATGATCTGTCCAACGTACGTCCTCGTCAAGTCAACTCTCTCCGGCCTTCTGTGATAATTAATCTGCACTATATTGTAACCTTGTCTTAAATTGGATCCCTAGATAGAATGAGTCGGGAGAATTGAAGCTGAGGATCGGGAGTTGACGCTGGCCGAGATCGTGGTGGCCTGGCCACCAACAACTTGGGCGTAGTGCTGAGCGACGACGCCGACTCTGGCTGGCACCAAGGTGTACAAGGGAAAGCTAGCTCCACAACCAACGGGCCTGCCTGCCCTGAGCTGAGCTAGGTGGCCGTCAAGCGCCTCAACCGCTCGCGCTGAGGAGACGCGTTCTTCAAGGAGCAGCACATCCGATCCTCTCGCCGCTCTGCCACGACCACATCATCCGACGACGACGGCGAGCGCATGCTGGTCACCCAGTACGTACGTACATGCCTAACGGCTCGATCGCTCTACGACCAACTGCATAACAAGAACCTGTCTTCGTCGTCGCCGCCGGTGAGATGGAAGACGTACGCGCGTGCCGTCAAGCACCTGCACTGCCACGCCATGCATGCCACTCATCATCCACGGCAACGTCGCCTCCTCCAACGTCCTGCTGGAGATGTGGCGGGCAGCGGGCGTTCCGTCACAGGCCGTACGTGGAGGCCGCCGCCGCATCGCCGACCCTGAGTACTACAGCTAGCACGGGCCACATCAAGCCGGCCGGCCAGCGATGTTTACGGACGGACTCGGCGTGGTG
>DXKC01003528.1:3465-13481 GCA_031170775.1 Cymbopogon citratus
TAAGTGTTTTCGATTGCTAAAGCATGATTTGCTGGCTGTGCTTGCATTTTTAAGAGTTTTGAATTAATGCTGAGGCACTAATAGGAGTGTCTTTTCCTGTGTCAGTATTTAAACCCATGATATGGTCTGAATTTTAAGATCTTATTACAGGTATCTGGGAGGATCTCAGAGTTGAAGGCAACAATTGACATGGGTTTAGCTCATCGTGACAGTATACTAAAAAATATTGCTTCTGATTTTGAACAGTGGAACAATCTGGTAAGCTTCACTTGTTTTCTCCATGAATTTGATGAAATTTTATGTTTTAAAAAAGTTTGCTTATTGCTTTCCATTCTATCTCATATCACAGTTTTCATTATCATTACTAAATTTCAAAATCAATGCATAGGCCAAGAAGGAAAAAGCAATTTATCACACCTTGAACATGCTGAGTGTTGATGTTACGAAGAAATGCCTAGTTGCTGAGGGCTGGAGTCCAGTTTTTGCAAGCATTCAGGTAGTTAAAATGTGTATTCGCTATGTTTTCCTGGCTTCCTTCCTGATTCTCCTTTGACATCCGAATGGGAATAACTTACAATGGGTCTCTGCAGATTAAAGATGCTCTTCAGCGTGCTACTGTTGATAGCAAATCCCAAGTTGGCTCAATATTTCAAGTTCTCAACACGAAAGAATCTCCTCCAACATATTTCCAGACAAATGAATTTACTACAGCATTCCAGGAAATTGTTGATGCATATGGGTATGTTTTCTAACTACCCTTGCAATTTTCCTCACATGGTACAATGGCATAAATGATGGTGAATATTTTTGTGTAACCAATGCTGATGAGCTGTTGTGTTAATGCTGTGTTCCATGTGGTACAGTGTAGCCAAATATCAAGAAGCAAATCCTGGAGTATTCACCATTGTGACTTTCCCTTTCTTATTTGCTGTCATGTTTGGTGATTGGGGCCATGGAATTTGCTTGTTACTTGCAACACTTTATCTGATAATCCGGGAGAAGAAACTAGCTTCACAGGTTTGTCCACAAGTCTTGATCGCATCTTGCTTCACTTATCTATTGATCTGTAGCACTACAATTCTAAAACCTGTTTTGGAGTTGGATTGTTTAGCTGTATTCCCCAAGTGCTTTTTTACTTAATTATCTGGGATATGAGAAAACTTAATTTGTTAATAATTTCTTTTTTAAAGCCGACGTTACATTTTTTTTTATCACAGAAACTTGGAGACATAATGGAGATGATGTTTGGTGGGCGTTATGTAATTATGATGATGGCAGTTTTTTCAATCTACACAGGATTAATATACAATGAATTTTTCTCTGTTCCATTTGAGCTTTTCGGTAAATCTGCCTATGCATGCCGTGATACTTCTTGTAGGTAAGTAAAATGAGATAAAGAAACCTAATGTTTATTTATTTTATAGAATTGCACACTTATCTGGCTCATTATTTTCCCACTTTGGTCATAGTGATGCTACTACTGATGGACTAATTAAAGTAAGAGATACATACCCTTTTGGTGTGGACCCTGTCTGGCATGGTAGCCGCAGCGAGCTACCGTTTCTCAACTCACTGAAGATGAAGATGTCGATTCTTCTTGGAGTTGCACAAATGAACCTTGGGATTGTGATTAGTTACTTCAATGCAAAATTTTTCAGGAACAGTCTTAATGTGTGGTAAGTTTATTTGCCTTTTTATTTTATCAGACAATATGACATTCCATTTTGAGATGAGGATCTAGATCTACAACAATTGCGAAGAAGCAGTTGATCCTTTAACAGTGTGTTACAATCAATAGATTATGATTTGTCCACATGTATTCATTTGAAACAGGTACCAGTTCATTCCCCAGCTGATCTTCTTGAACAGCTTATTTGGTTACCTGTCCTTGCTTATTATTATTAAGTGGTGCACGGGGTCAAAAGCAGATCTATACCATGTTATGATCTACATGTTCCTTAGCCCAACAGATGAGCTTGGTGAGAACCAGTTGTTTAGTGGCCAGAAGACAGTGCAGGTCTATATTCCTTGTTGATAAGTTCTCTTCTGTGAAGCAGACTGGTCTATCATGCCTAACCATTTGCCTTTTCCAATGCAGCTTGTTCTACTTCTGCTTGCTTTGGTTTCTGTACCTTGGATGTTGATTCCAAAACCTCTTCTATTGAAGAAGCAACATCAGCAAGTATGTTTGTGTAATAGTATTATTCCATCGGTGACTTGATGTTTTATGGCTGCAGTTTGCTTTTACACTGACTGTTTTTTTTATTTCTTTTTAATCAGAGGCATCAAGGTCACCAGTACGCAATGCTTCAGGGCACTGATGAATCAGTGGGCGCAGAGTTGGGGGAACATCATGAGGACACACATGACCATGAGGAGTTTGAGTTCAGCGAAGTTTTTGTTCACCAACTGATTCACACGATCGAATTTGTTCTTGGTGCAGTCTCAAACACAGCTTCATACCTTCGTCTTTGGGCTCTGAGGTAATGCTACTTTATGCAGTATATTTATTTACACAACCTCCACCTATGCAGAGTCCCATACTTCCTAAGGGCTTGTTTGACTGCACCCTAATCCACATAGGTGCATTGTGTGCAGCCAAATAAGTCATTTTTTTCCCCACTGGCTGCTAACGAGCTACTGATATCCTCCTTTCAGTCTTGCACACTCCGAGTTGTCCACTGTATTCTACGATAAAGTACTACTAACGGCAGTGGGGTAAGCAAACAATTCTCTCGAGCCATTAAAATAAAACATTCTTGGCACTTTCTGAAATGCCATTGTTTCTTGTAGGCTTAACAATGTTTTCTACCTTGTCATCGGTGGCGTCGTCTTTGTCTTTGCCACGGTTGGTGTCTTGCTTGTTATGGAGACACTGAGTGCATTCCTTCACGCGCTGAGGCTTCACTGGGTGGAGTTCCAGAACAAGTTCTATGAAGGTGATGGTTACAAGTTCGCCCCATTCTCCTTCGCACTGATTCGTGAGGAGGAAGATTGAGCTCGTCCCAACATTTGTATTTATTGTAGCTGATGTAAAATCTATCTTTGGTGGCCTTTGTTCCCAGAACAAATCATTTTTTCATCTGTTATCTCGGATGGATCATAAACCTCAGTCCCTTTGTTTAAGCATGGGACGAACATCATCATTTTTCCTTAGCTATGCAGAGGATTTTTAGGTCGGTTGGCAAAAAAATATAGGGTGATATCACCCTTGTATGATGATAATAAGTAGTTGCCGGTTGGGCGGTGTGTTGGATATAAATAAGCACTGTATTGAAAGCTATAAACATTCCACTACGTTCATTGTGAATAAAGAGTGCTATTGATGCTGATGGCGTTAGCCGTTTCCTGGTCTGTTGTTAAGCATTGTCAGTACTTTACATTATCTCATTGATACCCTGAATCAGCCGTGTCTTATAACCAAAGCAAAAGCTAAACCAGAAGCACACGTTATAAAAGTTGTGTTAAACACGTCTGACTGGCACAGCCTAAGGGAGTTGCGAACAATCTAATAACATAACGAACTAGCAGCTGCCAGGCTGTATCGTCACTCGTCAACGACGTTGGGGACGGTGCTGCCGCTGCGCCTAGCGCTGCTGAAGGGTCCCGTGACAGTCCGGCCGACGAACTTGCCGGCCTTGCTGAGTCCACTGCCGAACGCGCCCATGCCGGAGCCCACGGCGCCGATGCCCGTGCCAACCATCCCAACGCCGGAGCCGGCCGCGCTGACGCCCGTGCCGGCAACGGTGCCGGCCGCCGCGACGCCCGTGCCGGCCACGTGGGTGACCGTGGATGCCATGCCGCTTGCCGCGTCCGCGGCGCCGCTGACGGCCCCCGTCTCGCTCTTCACCTTCCGCCGCTCCTCCACGGTCTGCTTCTCCAGCTCCAGGGCCTCCAGCGCCTCTGCGTTGGTGAACTGGTGGTAGGCCACCTGCAATATAGCTTGCAAAAGGACGTCAGACAACCGGGGACTTGTTTGCTGCCAACTGAACACGAAAAGGACGGAGACTGATCGATCGAGCCTGCCTTGATGCTGAGGACTCCCCTGTCCTTCTTGTCCTTGACTTTGGTCGTGTCCAGCGACGACAGCAGCTGCAGGTTCACCTCCTGCACGGTCTCCATCTCCAGGTCGCTCAGGGGCAGCTTGGCGATGCCAAGCCTCTTATCTTGCTTCATGTTGTCCTCATCGAACACCTGAAAGCGCAGAGAAAAATGAGTACCTGGAAGGAAACAAGCAGTGAGGTTTGTCAGTTCGTGTGCACCTCAAGAATTAGGGACTGTGTCTCCTTGTCTTCCGCGATCAGCTGGAACGTCTCGTTCCATTGAGGGTTGAGGTTGTCGTCGATGACGCTGGTCTTCTCCTTGAACATTGGGCGTATGAACAAGACCACGTAGGGGTCAGATTTTCCGATGAGTTCCTTGTTCTTGAGGTTTGCCGCGCGGACCACAGTGACTGTTAGCTTCCCCTGCGGCTTCAGCTCAAGATCACTGCATAAGAGAGCACGTCACCATTCTGTCATTCTAACAATCGACAGATGAAGCAACTTCATGGACATGATTCAGAGTAGAGCAGACTGTGTTAACCTGACGTCAACGTCGACTCCACCCAGTGGAACAACGATTCGGTGTGGCCATTGGAGCATGTCAGTGATCAAGGACGCCACTGTATCCTACAGAAAATAACGGGGAAACTTCATTATTTTTTCCTTCTCAGATTTGTACTGTATATAAGAATGAAACAAATCTGAAAAGAAAAGAAAGGAAAGTTCATTTCACTACGTCAATCATGTCTGAAAGGCCAGGCATTGCGGTCAGGCTTCCTCCCACGGCTTTCAGTATGTAGTCGATTCTCGGTTTTGGCTGCGGTTGCAGGGAAACACAAATCTCAAAAACAAATATATATTACAAGAAATAAAGCATATATCCTTGAGACTTTGATTTTTTGAAACAAAAGAAAGAATGTTCTAATATGCAACATCTTTGACAGCGAAGTGTTTGCAAACTAGAGTTCAAAAGCGTGAGCAAAGCCTGGATAACAGAGGACTAGAGGAGTTTCAGTAGCTCGAAGAAGCACACCTCTGCCAGTAGAGCAACGACAACAGCAGATATGCATGGTATCTCGTCCGACAATTGGAAGACAACACGGATGATAGTGTACACTTGAAGGTTCTTAAACTGTATACATGTATACAAATAAACACAGGAATTATTATTAAAATAATTAGCAAGATGTGGAAACAAAAATTGAAGTTTGAACATGAGTTCCTGTTTTTTTCGACAAGTGCAAACATAAAATCTACTGCAAGCAAACAATTGTAACGGAGTCTAAAAGGATATAATTAAGAGGATCCATTTTTACTTGGTTTGCTTAAGCTGTATAATTACCAACATCGTTCCATGTGGTAAATTATTTTATGGGTGTGTTTGAAAAATGTAGGAAATTAAAGCTAATATCCCTTTTGGTCACATGCCAGTGGCAATCTGCAAACCTGAATGGGAAGTGAAGCAACAAGTGTTTCGACTGCAAGAATAATATTTGGATCCCCACCCCACCGGAAGTCCATGTCCATCGTAATTTGCCATTTCTTAAAACTCTGAATCCGAATGCCTGAACACGGAATAGCATGTCATAGTGAGATTCCATGAAAGCATATAACTGTGAAATTGACATCATTTTGTCTTAGCAACCTTCTATTTTCGGTGGAACGGTCCCAAGGGAGAGTCTGCTGAACTTCAGTGAGGATATCCCTGGTGGTCGATAATCATCCAGTATTGGTTCGACAGAATCCCTAATGACCACGGTTGCTGCCTATAGTTAGATGCAACTATGAATCAGGATAGTTATTAGCAGCAAAATGTTCTATCAAAACAGCAAAGTAATTTTATTCTAAACTGTTTGCCCCCCGCAATGAAGTTTTCTGACAAAAACCAAATCATCTTACCTCTTCAACAAAGGGCCAAAGCTTGCCCAATTGTTTGTTGAGCCATTTGACCTGAAATGAAAACCAAAAATATGTAACAAGGGAAGCTTGCAAGCAACAAATCAAGGGAAAATGGGCTCTAGGAGAGACAACTGCATCAGATGGACTGCAAAAGGTTTTCTCTCTCGAAGCTGTGTCCAGCAGTTACATAAAAATTCAGATAACTTCTGGGTAGTGAATATCTTGGGACAAGAAATAGTCAAATTAATATACAAAGTAGCCAATGCAGAAACAGCATTTTTACAGTTTCATGATTATAGCTACATCAAGTCAAGTAGCATTTCACCTGTTCATATTCTGGAAATGTTATCCATTGGGGAACATTGTCTCCACATATTTTCTTCACATCTTCACGGTTGAGAGATCCTAGCGCACTGACATCCGCAGCCTGTTCCAAAATATTTCACTATGTTTAAATTTATCCCAGACTAAGTGCAGAAATTTAATTCCATAAACCCAGATGAAACAAAATTATAGTGAAGCGGCATCCACTTTCAAGATACATTTTACATGCTGCACACAAATCAACAACAGAGAACACAGGAAAATGTAACGCATAGGCTGTGCCGATTAAACCGTTTGCACCAAATCGAAGATATACACCATACTTTTAACAATCAATCTGTATTTACCAACCAAAGGCCTATCTTCCACTGTCAAATCTATCAGGGAAAATCAGAACCCGATAACTGGCTGGAGGCGGGAACACGAAGATCAAAACTTTTCAAGATTGCATAGATCAAATCGGAATGTTGCAGCTGGACCTACCTTGTTGCTGCGTTTGGCGGCGCGGCGAGCCATGGAGCGCGCCCAGCCCGCGATCAGGGCGACGCCGACGATCATCCCCATTATGACTCCCGATATGAACCCCATTTTTTCTCAAGGCGCCAAGAACGAAAGAGAAGGAACCAGGGAGGAAGAAAACGATTTGAAGTCAAAAGGTGGCAATTACACACGGAAATTCTTGGATCGGATCGCTGACGATTGTCTCTCCAGATTGTTTCTTACTGCTAACGCAGCATTTGGGACCGATTTTTTCGCGTGCTATTAGTGACAGTAAAGAGGAGAGATAGAGAAAGATGGGCCGACGTGCGCTTGATGAGAAGGTTGTCAGTTGTCACGGCGAATTTTGTTGCATGGCTGGATATTTGGTTCTTGGCGAGCCTTTAGTTCCACGAAGGCCCGAGATTTGACATGGCCCATGCGAAACTAAAATTGACTCTTAATACAATCGTCAAAATAATTATAATTACAGAAGTTTCTAATAAAAAAATAAAAAAATAAAAAAGAGTGCAAGGAGTTATAAAACCAAATTAGTATCAGCATATACTATATCCTTTTCAAAATAAATCAATTTCTAGAATCACCAAAATCAAACTATCTTATTGGAAGGGTGAAACGTTTCGATTCTTGCCTACAAGTGAAACATTTCAGGTACAAACAGTTTCAAGTGATTCAGGTTTTTCTACCAACGAACGTGAATCACTGAAAATGGTTTCGCAGTGATTCCGATTATATAACCAAACAGTAGTGATTTTGATTCGTCATCCAAAACATTCTTGAGAGAATCTTGATATGAAACTTTCTATGAGAATCTGAATCCCTACCAAACGAGTTTGGCCAACATTATATATGATGGAATAATAGCATCTATAACATCAAGTAAATATATATTATAAAAAAACATATTTCATGATGTGTCCGTGGTAATAATCTGATGTCATAAATATTGGTCACCTTTAATATAAAGTTGGTCAAACTAAAAATAGTTTGACTTGGGACAACTCTAGAAATTAATTTAATTTAAGACAAAGGGAATATGCCATAAATATGTTTTTATAATGTACTCATTTTGTCATTAATATCTGTACTATTTTCTGTAAATTTAGTCAAACATACAACTCTAAGGAAATGATTTACTAAGGGACCAAGGTAGTAATCTATAGGTAAAAAGTCTCAAGTATGTCTAGATAGCCTTCTAAACTTTTACTTTGATTTACTCTTGAGAACTTTTATTTTTGAATTACTAAAGTATAGAAGCAGACGCTCAACACACAATCAGTACAATTTTTCCTTTAACAAACTTTTTTATTTATTTGCATATAAGTTTTGAGATTTAATTTCAAAAATTGTGAGGTCATATATATAGGGCATCATTGTTTATGTTAATTTAAAAACACATCTTTTCTTTTTCATCAATATTTTGATAGGTTAGTAAATTTAATAATAAGTCAACAGTAGATACAAAATTGTACGGAATATAAAGGTGAATAAGCCAATTTTAATTTTATAAGGCATCTAAGTTTACTTTTTACGTCCATCTAACGTTCTTTAAAACTACGCCTAATTACTCCCTCCGTCCCAATGAACATATAATTCTCACGTTTCGAGAGATCAAACATCATGAACTTTGACTAAATTTATATAAAAATATATTGACTACATCAAACATCACGAACTCTGAGATCAATTATGAAATATATTTTCATACTAAATTTATTTTAAATTATAAATATTAAAGTTGACATAGTTTGATCGGTTCGCTTCTCATAGTTGCATGATTATTGAGACCGAGAGAGCAGTTATAAAAGCTAACCGACAGTCGTCGAAGAATAATGCGGGACCAGCAGATTGTTTAGGACAAGGCCTTGGACTAACGACTTTTGTCCATATACATAATTTTATAATACAATATAAAACCGGGCCCATGAGATTCGTATTCAGAATTTTCTTTTTGCGACTATAATTATTTATTCATGATGATTGCTTTTTTAATCTATTTTGAGCATTTTTCTATTGAAGTCCTGTTTCCTGCCTAAACCTAGCGAGTCCGCAAAGGCATTGAAAGAGTCAGCATCTGCGTAACATACGGTGAGTAACAAGTTGACGTAAAAATAAAAAAAGCAAATGAAAAGAAAAGTCATTGGACATGGACAAAAAGAACCTTTGCTTCCTTTGACACTTTAGTCTTTGCACACACTTTTGATAACAAAGGAGTAAAGCGTAGTGCTTGACCTGAGATCTTGAGGAATCAGGAATCAAGAGAACAAAATGGCACCCATACTACGACGAGGTTGCTCCGTGCGCCCATTCCCAGCCGCAAAGGGAAGGCTACCTGTAAAGTGTGGAGTACTGTAGTGGTACACTGGTACTAGTGTACCGTGTCTCCAAATTCCAATTGTTGCACCGCAGACAACACCTCATCCTGCATGTAAAGCAAGCTGCTAGTTTAGGAGATTCAGTTTCTTTAACCTTTTTTTCTTGGGTTTTTTTTCGTGTCTTTAGTTTTTCCACAGCCATTGAGTTTTTCTGGTATGTTTGGATTGCATCACCCACCCACTTCGGAGCATAAGACCGAACGGACTCGTTTGGATTGAGGCGGAGAATGGCGTCCTTCAGCACCAAACGGTTATGAACATCATAACGAACTCATTCGAGGGGCCACCTCACTCGGAGTCATCTTGATCTAGACAACTACATCCAGAAACCAAACAACTCGTAAGTCTATGGTATTCGGGCGGACGCTAATCTTAGATCGATTCAATAATATACTTTGTGCAAATGAATTTTGTCTTGTTTGCTTGAACTTATTAGTCTGACTTATTAGCCATCATGCAGTGTTTTACAATGTTTTTTTCCTCACGACAAAACAATATCAACCGACTTATTAGCTGCCGAAACCATTAGTCTGAGTGCCTAACAAGCCATCGTGGGCGGATTTGTCAATTTGATATCCATAACAAGAAAAAAAAACGGTGCTTACATATGACCGGCATGAACAAATCTAGCATCTAATACCATGTAAAGTGCGTGTACGGTGTACTACCTCGCGGGAGATCTTGGCTTTGATTTGGTTTGATGTGATGACTTGATGTAAGGTATACTCCCTCCGTCTCTAATTGACCGTCGCCGTTGGTTTTCGTGCCACAAGTTTGACTCAATTTATATAAAATACGTTCAACATTTTTATCTCCAAATAAATTTGTTAAAAAACTAGACGTAAAGATCTTTCCGATGATACTAATTATGTATTAT
>DXKC01003535.1:0-13517 GCA_031170775.1 Cymbopogon citratus
TTGAGTTGGTTATTCTGCTAGCAGTTGCTAGCATGCTAATATGTAAACATACTTTATTCTGTATCATGGCTATCTCACCCTCAGCTTGAAAATTTCACATTTTTAGTTTTTAATGAGTGTTAATTAAAGCTTCTTTTATGGAATTTTCTAAGGATCATGAGCTAGTATTGTTGTGTCAATAGGTGTATTGTAACAGATTACTTACGCCCCATTTGGCACAGCTCCTCTACCGGCTTCAGAAGCTGTTTGGATCTGTTTGCGCCAAATGGGATAAAATAAAACAGCTCCACCTGAGGAGCTCCTTAAAACGTGATCTCACAAAGGGTGGATATGAGATGGAACTGAAAATAGTAGCTTTTCCCAGCTCCTACTCGCTCTGGTGGGCCTTGTGTGGGATTCCATGAGAGCATTTTTTAAGGAGCTCCACATGTAGAGCTGTTTTTTTTGCAAAACCACCAAAATAGCTTCAATTTCTCTGGTAGAGCTGCTTGTAGAGCTCAAGCAAAAAAAATAACGACTTCACTGGTGAAGTGGAGCTCTAGCAAACTCATACCATGCTCGTGCTAGTCTTCATTGAAATTACATGCTTTACTATTGTGTTTTCATTTCTTGTTTTATGACAAATATGATTCGCACAGGGAGGTTGTAATTGTTCAATTGTAACATATTGACATGAAGGATGTTTTGTGCTCCTTGAATAAATAATAAGTACTGTTTAATTTTCAGGACGGGCGCGAGATTCAAGTTGGCGATTGTGCTCTTTTCCGGGCTGTTGATGTTCCTCCGTTTATTGGATTGATACGTTGGATTGAGAAAAAGGAAGAAGGCTATCCCAAATTGCGCGTTAGTTGGCTTTATAGACCTGCCGACATTAAGCTTAACAAGGGCATTCAACTGAACGCTGCACCGAACGAGATCTTCTACTCTTTCCACCAGGACGAGGCATCTGCTGTTTCCCTGTTGCACCCTTGCAAAGTTGCCTTTTTACGTAAAGGGGTTGAACTCCCGGTTGGAATTTCTTCATTTGTATGTTGGCGTGTATATGATATTGACAACAAGTGTTTATGGTGGCTTACCGACCGAGATTATATTAATGTAGGTTCATTACTTATTTCATATTTTTCTATATCTCTTATATGTATTTACAATGCTGTTTCTTGTGTGAAACTTCTTACCAGGAACGGCAGGAAGAAATAAATCGGCTTCTATACAGAACAAGACTAGAAATGCATGCTGCAGTGCAGTCAGGTGGACAGTCTCCAAAGCGGCTAAATGGTTCATCAGCATCCCAGCAACTGAAGACTTCTACAGATGGTACACAGAATTGTGGTTTATCCAAGGGAAAAAAGAGGGAGAGAGGTGAGCAAGGAATTGATCCAGCCAAGCGGGATCGTGATCGTCTGCATGTTGATGATAGTGAGCCTAGAAGCAAGTTGGACGATATAAAGTCTGAAATAGCGAAGGTTGAAAAAGGTGGACTTCCAAACACAGAAGTAGTTGAGAAGCTTGTGCATCTTATGCAACTTGATCAAACTGAGCAGAGGGTAGACCTTGCTGATCGGGTTATGCTTGCTGATGTTATTGCAGCTACAGAGAGCCCTGATTGTCTTGGTAGATTTGTGCAATCAAGGGGCCTTTCTGTATTGGATAGTTGGCTTCAAGAGGCTCATAAAGGGAAGTTTGGTGACGGTAGTTCTAAAGAAGCAGATAAGCCTATTGATGACCTTCTTTTGGCGCTACTCCGTGCACTAGCTAAATTGCCTATTAATCTCAGTGCACTGCAAAGTTGTAGCATTGGAAAATCTGTCAATCATCTCCGCAGCCACAAAAATTTGGAGATACAGAAGAAAGCTAAGTGTCTTGTTGAGAACTGGAAGAAACGTGTTGATGCTGAAATGAAGTCCAATGATTCGAAACCTTTAACTGGCCAATCTGCTTCCTGGCCTGGAAAAGCAGGATTCCAAGAAATTTCAAATACTGGAAGCAAACGAGGTGGTTCAAGTGAGCACAGCCCAAAGAATCCAGCATCCACTGTTTCATCACCAAAGGTTTTGACGGATAAACCTGGGGGCAATGATGCTGTTGCAAAGCTGAATCATGTAGCTTATGTCTCTCCAAAAGTACAGCATATCCAACCAGGAAATGTTGCTGCCAACTCAAAGGACCAGCCCTGCAAATCATCTGGTGGTTCTGAGCTGCCTACTGTGAAAGAGGAGAAAAGTAGCAATTCGAGCCAGTCACCGAACAATAGCCATTCATGCTCTAGTGAGCCATCAAAGGATGCGAGAAGTTCAACTGCTGCTTCTGGTGGTGCTAGTAAAACTTCTGGGGGTTCTTCACGGGGCCATCGAAAAGTAACCAATGGACTTGTCTCAGGGAACCCTAAGGAAGCTTCTGTGGGAAGATGTGTCTCCCTTGATCGATCTTTGCTGCCAGATAAATCATCTCCAACTGGATCATCTCCTGAAAAAGGAGTTGACAAGCCATCTGACCATGGAAATAATCATAGATTGATTGTTCGATTTCCAAATCCTGGCCGCAGTCCTGCTAGAAGTGCAAGTGGAGGATCTTTTGAAGACCCATCTGTTACTGTTGGTAGAGCTTTGTCTCCTGTGGTTGCAGATAGACATGAACAGACTGATCCCAGAGTGAAAATGAGAACTGAAAATTATCGGCCTCATTTAACTTCTGATGTTAATGCTGAGTCTTGGCATAGCAATGAGATTAAAGGAACTGCCGGTTCGGAGGAAGGTGACAAATCACCATGTGCTATGTTAGATGATGACAACAGCAGGACGCCTGATGATTCTGTTAAGGATGCACATGCATCACGAGTTGTATGCTCAGCCTCATCGTCATATATGAATGAAAAAGGTGTCTGTTCAAGTGAAACCAAGGTGGGAAACTCATTCAGCCCAATGAATGCTCTGATTGAAATCAAGTACTCTGAAGCTAGTCATTCCTTGCATGCTGGAGACGACACAGCAATGGATCTTCTTGCTAGTGTGGCAGGAGAAATATCGAAATCTGAATTGGTTTCCCCATCTTCACCCAGAAATTCGTCTGCAAAGAAATTGGGCTGTGAGGGTGACAATGCTGGGAAGGTTAAAGTAGCAAGTGATGTGGGCCATCACAGGATCCAGGGCCAGCAGATGCTAAGAAAGTTGTCGGTGGGAAGGAAGTGAAAAGTGATTCTTCTTTGGCTGCAAAGGAGGAACAATGCCGAACTGTGCCGTCTCCTAAGCTAGCAGATTCAAAAGCAGTTGAGTCTTCAGTGAAAACTGAAATCCATGAAGGGCATGCAAACAAATGCAACTCTCAACCTGATTCAATTGACCTCAAAGGTGAACATGATCAGAACTCCAATTTGTGCCACTCAGCTAATGCTGAAATTGTTGTTGTTGCCTAATATGGATTCATCTGCAGGTGAAAATCAGGATGCGTGTAGACATGGGAAAGTTGAAGATGGCTGTACAGACAAGGATGGTGCTATGGATTCTACATTGGGCGGTCAGTGTAGACTGGTTGGTTCCAGTAGAAATTCAAGATTGGTTCTTGCTGGAGAATCTTCATTGTCTGCTGCTGGTAAACAAGGCCAGGGTTTGTTGAAGTCATCACCTAATCATAAGCAGCTTCTGGGTGTATCAGGCCAGTCAGGAGCCTTTGATAGCCGTGACAATATGGCTGGCAAATTAGATTTGATGGCTGCAGAGGTGAAAAAAGCTGATGCTGTGGGCAATGGTAGCATACTGAGGAATGAGGAGGAAAAGGAAAATGCTTCTTTCCCTTCGGCTGATGCTCCAAAGCTAGCTGTATCTGCAGCGTCCCCAGCAAATGGGATTAAGGAGATGAAAGAATCAAAAGACACTGAATCCAATAGCCATGTAAAATCTGAAGGTGTTAATTCTCAGCAAAGTGAGCATAGTGCAAAGCAGAGTTCAAAAAAATCCAGTGATGATGTGAGTGGAAAGGGGGACGGAAAAGATGACCTTGTCTCATCAGATGAAGGTTCTTCTCTAGTTGCCCATACCAAGTCAAATGCTACAGCAAAGCTTGACTTCGACTTGAATGAAGGAATACCTGGGGATGATGAGCATCAGTCTGAGCCAGCTATCTCACCTGTTATATGTTCCTCAACGGTCCATTTAACTGGGCTTTCGCCATTTACTTCACCTATTACATGTGGGCTGCAGTCAGCTCCAATAACAGTAGCTGCTCCAGCTAAAGGACCCTTTGTTCCTCCGGAGAACCTATTAAGAGCAAAGCCTGAGATTGGTTGGAAAGGTTCAGCAGCTACAAGTGCATTCCACCCAGCCGAACCGAGGAAGATTTTGGATACCACCACACGTGACATTCCAGTATCTCATACTGCTGGGAAGCAGTCTCGCCCCACATTTGGTTTTGATTTGAATGTTGCAGGTGACCAAGCTCTCCAGGAAGATATCCTGGAGAGTTCTGCACAGACTACCTGCTCTGAATCTGGAAATACGAAAAGTCGAGATGGCTCATCACGAAGCGCTGGCATTGAGCTTGATCTGAACAGAGTTGATGAAGTTGCAGATAATGGCCAATTTGTGTCAAATGCTTCACACACAGATAATGCTGGTATGAATATCTCGAGGGACTTTGATCTTAATAGTGGACCAGGCGTTGATGATGCTATCACTGAACCTGTGCCAAAGAACCTACTACCTGCTAAGAATACCAGCGGTATTCAATTCCTACAAGTTCCTGGTTTAAGGATGAATAATGTTGCCATGAGTAATATATCACCATGGCTTACCTCTGCTAACCCTTGTGGTCCACTGGCTATACAATCGTTTTTGCCTTCTAGAGGAGAACAGCTGTACCAAATTGAGGCTGCATCCGGAGCCCAGAGGATTATCGCGTCTACCACTGACAGTGGCCAATTTGGAGGTGATCCCTGCAGAGCACCAGTTATTTCAACGTCTCCAGCGATGGTTTTTCATCCGCCTGCATATCAATATGCAGGATTCCCTTCTTTTCCTTCAAGTGCCCACCTTCAAGCACCTGCATTTTCAGTTGGATCAGCAACATTTGCTAATTCTGCATCTGTGGTTCCGTATTTTGCAACTCTCCCTCCCTCTCTTGTTGGGCCAGCAGGATCATTACCTGCCCAGCATTCAAGGCAGTATGCTATAAATCTTGCTGAGGGTAGCAGCAGCATTGGACGTGACAATAGCCGTAAATGGGAAAGTCAGGGCCTTGATCTTAACTCAGGCCCTGGAAGTATAGATTTAGAAGGAAAGGATGCACGGGCACCTTTACCAGTCAGACAAAATCTGATCACACCCCCACATAGCTTTGCAGAAGATCAAGGAAGAATTTACCAAATGCCAGTTGTAGGAACAAAGAGAAGGGAACCTGATGGCAGTTGGGACACAGAAAGGTCTACTTACAAGCAATTATCATGGCAATGAGGGCTCTGAAGGAGATCATTTTGCACCAGACTGGTCTGCGATGAGCATGTACGTAGTTTATTAAACTTTTGAGGTCTGTTCAATTTATTATTGTCAGTTGCTTATCTTGTGAAATTTGTGGAACTGTGCTTATATTTACAGAGGTACCAGCATGTAGAACTTGGATGGTGCCTGACACCGGACTATACTCATAGTCATAGGGGGATTCATCTCAATGAAGATGATGTGGATCGAGAGGAAATGAAAGGTTTCTGTAATTGTTGTAGATTTTTCGTAGCTGTTAGGTTTTTTGTTTTAATTTACTCAGCAGGGTATGGCTTCGGAGGAATCTTTGTGATCCTGAGCTCTGGAGCTACTGTAATTAGACCGGCCGCTCTGTTTGTTGGTGATAAACTGTTATGCACATGCTGCAGATTTTACATATAAGAAATTTAGATGTGGCCTTGTATTTTTTTGGGGAAGCGTTACGTCAGCTGACCATATAAACGCTGGTGCAACGAATGGTCCAGTTGCTACGCCATGTATCTTTTGATGTCGGACAGCTGTATGTATAGGAAATCCAGCAGATAAGCAAGTTGAGTTTATTGCTGTTTCTTTGACACCGACGAACACATCCCTCCGTATCTGGTTTTCATCATAATGCTATTCTAATTATTGTTGTTTTCAAGAGGTGATGGCCGCTTAGTCTTATTATTGTTGTTAGAGGTGAGAGCTGATGCTAGCCTGCTACAAATAATGCGCAAATAGTCGGTTCAGATGGCAGCAGTCACCTGGCATCTTTGATAGCATACAGAAGGTTCTTGAGCCAGCTACAAATAATTATGAGCAAACAAATGACCCTCTATGTGCTTGTGCTTCCTCACTTTGCGCAAACTAATGTTCCTCTGAACCTTCTTCACTGAATTTTAATACGAAAGGTGAACATGATCAGAAATCCAATCTGTTCCTCTCAGCTAATGTCATGAAGTGCAATGGATTCATGAAGATTCAGATGCCTGTGATGTGCACACTAAAGTTGAAGGTTGTACTGCTGTAGTGGCAAGAGGTTTGTAGTCGACTCAGACTCTTAGTTGTTTTTTCTCTCTGTTTTTGAGAATAGACTCTTAGTTGTTGTACATTACACATCTCACTAAGCCATGTGCGCATTCAGCACTCTTTTCATGTCTCTTTTTGAGTTTTGACCTGCCTGCAATGACTACTGCTCCCTCCATTTGTGGTGAAATTTTTATGGTGGACTAATTATTATAGCTTCTATGGATCTGGTACGTGGACAAATTATTCATAACTATACAAATTATTCATAATTGTAGCTTCTATGGATCTGTAGCTTCTATGGTGGACTAATTATTGTAGCTTCTATAGTTATGAAATTTTTATGGTGGACTAATTAGTCCACGTACCAGATCCATACATAAGAGCAAGCCCAACAATACTTGTACCTATAGTTAATAAGTTTTTTTATTCTTACTTCTACCTATGTTTATCTTCTCTTATGTATGTTTACTGTCTGTGCTTCCATGCCCAACTTATTGCTTGCATGTGAGTCAAGTTCTCCTCTCTCTCTCTCTCCTTATTTTTCTTCTCCACATTTTTTTTGAGGGATTCAGTGGGGGAAAACCCCTCCACCTAATCTTTTTTATATATAAGAGGACAAAAAGCGTTTACATAAAGAGGAAAGAAAAGGCAGCACGAGGGGTGCTGAAAGGCAAAGACAGTAGGGGGGAGGAAGGGGAGCTCGCAGAGCTCAAATTTTAAGAGCAGAGTAAACTAGATCCTATTCTCTAACCAAATTTTTAAGAGCCCTGCACGGCTAGACTTGGCTTTGATACAGATCAAGCCAATTTCTTCCTTGAAGAAGGATTTCCATCTTCCCATGGAGCACTGCTTGTTGTCAAAGATGATGCCATTCCGAGTGTTCCAGATTGCCCAGCAGGCAGTGATTAGAATCTCTCTGGAGATGATGCTTCCAAAGTTGAGCCGAGCAGTGATGATCATATCAAGTGGTGGCAAAGTTGTGTCCCAGTTGATTCCAATCCAGTTCCAGCAGTCTTTACTGAAAGGGCATTCAAAGAATAGGTGCATGACAGTTTCATCTAGGAGGGAGGGGCAGATGGCACAAGAGTAGTTGCTCAAGTTCCTGTTTTTCCTTCTCAAAATGTCTCTTGTGTTTAATCTGTCATTAAGGAGTAGCCAGAAGAAGAACTTGTGCTTTCCAAGATTTGAACCCTTCCACATCCATTTGAAGATAGGTGAGGCTGCAGAATTACCTCTGAGTAGCTTGTAGGCTTTACTAGGGGAAAATTTGCTTGAGTTGTTCCAGATGTAATTCCAACAATCCAAACTGTCAGGATCCCAGTCGAATGAAAGCAAAGAAATTTGGAGATCATTTAGCTCTGCATTGGCTTCTGCAGATAAAGGCAGGAAGAAGTTTCTATCCAGATTGTTCTGCATATATTGAAAAATTGAGGTTTTCTTTTTCTTGGCAAATGAAAACAGCCTTGGGAAGGAGTCTTTGAGTGCACCCTGAGTCCAAATGTCAGACCAGAAGAGAGCTGAATTGCCACACTTTGGAGTGCAAAGAGCTAGCCTTCTATAATCATCACTTAACTTGAGAATATCCTTCCACCAAAATGATCCCACAGGACATCTAGCATGTGGAGGGATGTTTTTGTTGCTGTAAAATTTCTCCCAGGTCAACAGCACCCAAGATGCTTCAGCATGGTTGTAGAATTTGTCCAGGAATTTGAGGAGTAATGCTCTGTTATGCATATTTATATCTATGATGCCAAGTCCCCCTTCTTCTTTAGGTTTGCAAGCAGTTTCCCAAGAAGCTAGACAATTTCCTCTCCTGTTGATATTTCCTCCACTCCAGAGGCAGTGTCTTCTGTACTTGTCAATTTGCTCCACAATCGGTGGAGGAAGCATTAGAGTGCACATGTAGAATGTTGGCATGGCAGAGAACACTGAGTTAACAAGTAGAAGTCTACCATGATAAGAAAGCATTTTGCTGATTCCAATAAGTCTTGACTCAATTCTCTGCATGAGTGGAGCAAAATCATGTGATGCTGGTTTGTAAATGCTGAGTGGTAAACCTAGATAAGTAAAAGGCATTGAAGCTGTTTGGCAACCAAAGGTATTGGATAGCAGTAACAGCTTATTAGGATCCACATTTATAGGCACCATATAAGATTTCTAAAAATTGACATGCAGACCGCTGTAGTCTGAAAAGGATCTCAAGATGCATTTCAGATTGAAGAGGATGGGAGCATCAGCTGGAAGAATTAGCAAGGTGTCATCAGCATACTGAATAATTGGGAAGTCACCTCCAAAATTATCGCAGATTAGGTGTTTTAGGACATTTTTGCTTCATGCTTCATTGACAATGGACTGTAGCAAATCAGCTGCAATAGCAAATAGCAAGGGGGACAGAGGGTCACCTTGTCTAACACCTCTGTTGCAGTTAAAAATCTTTCCAGGAATACCATTAAGGAGGACTGAGGAAGTGCCGGTTTTCAGGATCATTTCAATCCATTGCTGCCATTTATCAGGGAGGCCTTTGTGTTTAAGGATGTCCAGAATGTACTCATGCTCAATTTTGTCAAATGCTTTCTCAAAATCTAACTTGAGGATTACAATCTCTTTTTTGGAGGTATGACAAATATGGAGGAACTAAAAAGCCCAGGCTAAACAATCTTGAATAGTTCTCCCTTTAATGAACCCATATTGGCTGGGGTGCACCAATTGTGTGATCACACTTTGTAGCCAGGTTGCAAGGAGTTTGGTGAGGCACTTCAGTGAGTAGTTGAGCAAAGAGATCGGTCTATAATCATGCACACTCTTAGGGTTGCTTTTTTTAGGGATCAAAGCAATAAAGGAGTTGTTCAGGCAGGTGATATCTATTGCTGAGTTGTTGAAATCATGTAGGAATCTCAGGAAATCATCTTTGATGATATGCCAGCATTTTTTGATGAATAGTCCATTGAAGCCATCAGGACCTGGTGCATGGCTAGTGGGGAGATTCTTGATGACAGCTCCTATTTCTTCTTCAGTAAAAGCAGTGGCCAGTTCTTGGAATTCTTGGGTAGGCAGGAGTGAATTAAGGTCAAAGGGCAGTCTTGTGAAATTGCAAACTCCCAATCTATTTCTGAAGGAGGACCAAAGGGCAGCAGCTTTTTGTTCATGATCAGTGATTAAGATGTCCCCTTCAATGGACAGGCTTCCAATGTGCTTTTTGTTGTTGCTGTGTGTTGCCATTGCTTGGAAGAAGGAAGTGTTTTCATCTCCAAGTGTAACCCATCTAACAGTGTTCCTTTGCTTCCAATAGATTCTTTTGGCTTCCAGGAGCTTGTTGAGGTGATCTTTGACCAACAGTCTAAATCTTCTTTCTAGCCCACAGAGTGGCCTTTGGTCTTCTAATCCATCCAGAAGGCTCAAAACCACATTGGAGTTGTGTATGAGTTTGTTTAAGTTGGAGATATTTTTGCTCCAACTCCTCAGCCCAGCTCTAACCTGTTTGAATTTAACTGCAAGGGTCTTAGCAGCATTAGCATAAAAAGGTGTAGAGTTCCAATGCAAATCAACTGTTTCATAAAATCCAGGGAGGTCAATCCAGTAATTTTCAAATCTAAAGCCTGAACTCTTTGGAATTCTGCTGCCAATGTTGATGCAGAAGGGAATATGGTCAGAAATAGGTTTAGCCAGGGGTTGGACCATGGTGTTGGGGTAGGAGAGACCCCAGTAGGCTGAGACCAGGACCCAATCTAATTTGACAAGAAGAGGATCGAGCTGCATATTACTCCAAGTAAATTTCCTTCCACTGAAAGGGATCTCTATTAGATCAAGTCCAGAGATAATGTCATTGAACATCTGCATTTCTGATGGGTCACCTCCTGGTTTGTTTCTATCTTCAGGGCTACGGTATAGGTTGAAATCTCCTGTTAAAATCCAATCCTCAAAGGTGGATGTGTCGAGGTTCAGTAGCCAAGTGACAAAAGCCATCTTGCCATCGGCATGTGAAGGCCCATAAATGTTAGTCAGATGAAAAGAGCTGTTATCAAGAAGACATGTGACTTTTAGTGTAATGGCATAATTGTTTATCTGAAAGATGTCACCCTGATATAAGCTGCTGTTCCAAACAATAATTAGACCACCAGATGCTCCTATAGAAGGAGAAAGAACAAAATGGTCAAGATGTCTAGGACAGAATTTCTTCAGGTACCTAAGATCAAACGTGTCTCTTTTGGTTTCTTGGAGACAAAGGATGTTGCATGAGCTTTCAGTTATTTTGTTTCTAATTGCATCCCACTTAGCCTGTGAATTGATCCCTCTAACATTCCAGCACAAGATTTTATGCATTCTGTTGTTGCTATCTATTAAAAACAAGGTAGGGGGAGTAAGATGCTGATCCAGCAAGGAGTGCAGCAAAACAGGTTCCAAACCAGGGAACAAGTTGTAAACAGCAGAAAAAGAGGTGCAGAGAGCACACAGGTAGATAACAAAGTTTTCAATGATTTACTTTTGCAAACCAGATAAAGATGTTCCAACCATTCGGGTGCCAAATGACCAAACTTAAACCAAAGCTTACAAACCAAACATCTAGAGGGGATGCACTACTAAGCCTGTGCGCAGACAGGATAAGGAGAAAGCAGTAAAGGATAACTGGCTGTATGGGCACAGCCGGGCCATGGCTTTCAATCCAGTTCTTCATTGGTGTCTTCACCCAGGATGGCAGCAGAGACAGCTTCAGGCTGAATCTGGAGGAACCCTGTTCCAATGCCAAAGGCAGCAGGGACATTCAGGTACCATGCAGGTGGAGGGATCACTGCCAGAGGGACTGGGCTCTCAATTTCCTTCTCCACTGGTATGCCTGGTGCAGGTGTTGCCTTGTACCCCTTCTTCTTGCTCACGTTTCTTTTGCTGCACCTCAGGAATTCATCTGGAAGAGGTTCTGCCATCTTGCGCCTTCTCCTCTTGTTTGGGCTGAACTCTGCTTCCACTATCTCCATGAGGTCATCATTGTCCAGGGCAGAGTTGCTCCCTCCAATCTCCTCTTTGATCTGTGGAGGTAAGAGACAGAGCAGACGAACTAGGGTCACAGGGTCATAAAAAAAATCAGGTACCGTGAGATTTTGATCAATATCCACTAGACTCTGAGACTGAAACTGAGGAGAGGTTACTGATTTAGAGATGAACTGAGATAACAAAGCAGAACAAAATTGTGGAGGTAAAATGAACTGTACCGGAGGTGCTGGAAAGAGGACACGGGTGACGGTAGAAGTGCAGGTAGCCTTGACAGGAACAGAGCTGGGGCCTGAAGGAGCAAGATTCAGCTTGTTGGTGACCGAAGCAGTAGTTGGAACAAGCTGGTTGCGGGCATCTGCCGAGTTGACAATGATGTTGAGCTCTTGTTCAGACTAAAGACTTTTCTCTAATCCCGTGTTTTGGGGATTTCCATCCTCTTGCACTTCCAGGGGAATGTAGTCTTCAGCTAGAGCAACAACTGGGTTAACTATAACAGCTGGTGCAGGGTTAACCTCTTGAATTACTGGAGCATCTTCAGTAAGGACAGGTTCAATGACTAGATCCACAGGAACTGGAGAGACAAAGTGCATTCCATCCAAAACCAAGGTGTGCCTAGCTGTGGGATCAGGTGTGACATCGGGGTTGGCATTGTTCACAAACTCATGTCCAGCACGTTGCATTCCATGACCAGGATGTGCAAAACTGCCACCAACTCCACCTTGTCCAGGAGCTATCGAGCCAGCAGGACTTGCTTGTGCACCTGGAGGGAAATTGCCATGCCAATGCGGTGCCTGAGGTGGACGAGGATGTAGAGGACCCTCTACCACATAGGCTTCCTCATCAGGTAACTCAGAAGTACTTTTCCTCTTGAGGACAAAGATCGGCACAGTCCAAGACTTGCCCTTGTTGGGTAAACCTGCATTCACCTTAACCGAATCTGGAATCTTGTATTCATCATTCATGTAAACTTTCACTATGATACGTGCCAGAGTACTCGAGGGGTGCACATGGACCATAATGCCAAAACCAGAGACAGCTTTTGCAATAGAACTAAGACTACGCAGATCCTCAGGAAAACCAAGCATCAAAATCCAAACTTCACGATCTAAATCAAAGGATCTTGCGTTTTTAGCTTCATCATGCTTAATGAAATACATCTGATAGTCATTATCCAGATTGAACATGGGACCAAGAAATTGCTCTCTCTCTAGTGCAAAATTGAATCTAACATAAGCATCACCCAAAGCACACTGCTGAATATCGGCGATTCGAACCTGATGGACATCGGCGAACCAGTTGCGAAGTGCAGCCTTGACTTGAACGAAGTCGATCTTATCAACCGACGGCTGCAGCTTGACTATTGCAAGATCTTCATTGTTGAGGGAGTAGCAGCCGGTGAGGTACACCTCCAGACGGAACGCAGGGCGATTAAGCTCCTCCAGGGCGAAGCCCGGAGGGACGTGGTCGAGCGGATCAACCGGCCAGTTCGCCATTGGCGGCGATGAGGAGGAGGGTTTTTTGGTGGGTTGCACTGTAGAATAGGGCGGAGGTTTCACGAGGGAGGGTGAAATCTCCTTCTGGACGCTGCCTTCCGTATTTATGGCAACAGCACCAGGCGATTCCGCTTCCTTAGCCGGTATGGGCCTATAGATTTGTTTACGGATGCGAATGGATTTGGGCCGGCTATGGATGGGCCGATAGCTTCGGCGTTTCTGGACCAGTTGGAAGCAGGAGTAGGAAAGGTGGCCATAGTTGTAACAGATGCGGCAACGGGCTAAGGAAAGGCAGGTGTCCCTGGAATGCCCGTGGGCCAAGCAATTGGGGCAGTAGGAACCAGACGAAGTTGGCCCAGATGCTGCGCAAGAATTGAAATTTGAAACTGGAACCCGATTGGCACCGGTAAGCACTCTCGGGAAATCCGCCTTGTTCTTCTCCAAATGGCTAGGGGTTGGATCCAAATCTGAGTAGGCCGAGATATGGGAGTTTGACATCGAAGAACAGCGATTTGGGGAAAAAAGCCTGGAGAACACCGAACGAGCAGCAGATCGAGCTTTT
>DXKC01003546.1:0-10231 GCA_031170775.1 Cymbopogon citratus
GCCGAGCTCGCGCGCTTCGCCCGCGGCACGCCGGGGCTGCACCCGCACATCCAGCCGCACCCCGGAACATCGGCGGCGGCGTACATGAACCCCGCCGTGGCTGCGCCTCCGCCGTCGTTCACGCTCTCTGGCGGCGGTGGCCTCAACCTGAACCTCGGCGCCTCGCCGGCCATGACATCGCCGCCGCAAGCACTCCACGCGATGTCGATGGCGATGAGCGGCCAGACGGGTAACCATCATCAGGTGATGGCAGGTGAGCACCAGCAGCAGCAGATGGCGACGGGGGGGCTCGGCGGCGTGATCGTGCCCGGAGCGGACGGCGGAGGGTTCGGCGCGGACGCGGCCGCCGGAGGCCGGTACCCGAGCTTGGACATGGAGCAGCTGGTGGAGAGGTACTGGCCTGCCGGGTACCAGGTCTAGTAGCTGTGTGGATCGGATCAGTGCGTGGCTGCCATGCATGCAGCAGCAGCTAGCGCCTTGGTCTATGGATCATGTAGGAGGACAAGATTTGAGGTGTCTTTAATTTATTTAGTCTCCGTTGTTGTATCGGTATTAGCTGAAAGTTGCTCTATTTTTTTTTTCAGTTTTTGTTGTGCTGTAATGTTGTCTAGGGATTATCAGCTGTAATGTTGCTATCTTGATCATGTAGAAATCGAGCAGGATATATAGGTTGATAACATGCATGTCATGTGCACCAAAAACTGGCTTGGTACTGAGCTCATACAGGTCTCTAGATAAGAGGCAGGGGCGCACACGTCCGAGTGATTGTTTCTGATAAATGTGCATGTTTCCTTCAAACCTAACAGTACCTAAACTTTGAATTTTGAGCTATGGCTACGTGACTTGGCGTTCCAGGAATGGACGATTGAATGGTCATCACGAAACCGCCCAGTGTGGTGGCAAAATTTCTCTTCGACACGACAAGACAGCTGGGACGACAGCAGGTGAGGCCGCCTGCCGGATTTGCTCCAACAACGGGACATGCCCCCCGTAGCCTTTTGATTTGGATTTTCCCTGTGAAGTAACATCAAGCTGATTCGAGGTAGATTAGGGAGCTTACGCAATTACGCGTATCATCCACACAAACATATATACAGCCATGTAGTGCAGCAACGCGCTGTTTGGATATGCTTTATTAAAAAAAATAATGGTTTTCTAAATACTTTGGTTTTGAAGTGCCATGAAATATTTGGATGGTACATTCGAAAACTATAGTATTTCAAAACTGTAGCCTTTTTGAAGTTTTAATAACTCCACTTTAGACCCCTTGTCCATGTCTCTTGTTTCTAAAACTAAGGTTTCTCGGTACTTGAGTTTCTCCAAACCACAGCATCCAAGTGTCTAAGATAAACTTTTACAATGAGTGAAAGCTACAGCTGAAGTGATCAACAAATGCGACAAAGAATGAAAATTACACAAGCTCAAACACATGCACAATGCTACAACAAATAACCTATGAAATGAACACCCACAGATTTAAGCTCGCGGTCCCCAATATGATGAAAAACACCGCAACCACAACTCTTCCCACATAACGGGGGCAGAAATACAGCTCTCTGTGTATTGTAGTTCATAGATACACAGCAAGGTTCAGTGATAACGGATCTAGTGTCTATACCTGACAACAAACGCATCAGTGGAAGGTAACATGGTCAAACTTCCATGATCTGCACGGTACAAAATCAAATACTCAAGTCAAAAACTCAATTCCCTGGAAAGCCAAACAATATTTATATAATAATAAAAATTGTTTTGTTTTCAAACCAGCAAAGAATTTGATCTGTATTACAGGGAACCAATAATGGTCGTACCTTCAACTATAATATATGGCACACCAAAGACTGTTTATCAATGGTTCATTTGTCAGCATGTCTGCGCTTATGTCTCCGATGACCATGGTTGGCATTGTTGCTCCGTGATGTTTTCTTCTTCTGCTTCTTGATACTATATGCAAACGAAAATATTCAAATTAGGTGGCGAA
This sequence comes from Cymbopogon citratus, assembly GCA_031170775.1. NCBI lineage: Eukaryota > Viridiplantae > Streptophyta > Magnoliopsida > Poales > Poaceae > Cymbopogon > Cymbopogon citratus. The sequence continues at coordinate 1,982 of DXKC01003546.1, forward strand.
CGAAGCCGATTTGTATAAAGTCATGCCATTAAAAAAGCATCAAACTAGCTAAACCTGAGAAAAGAAAACACAAACCCGAATGTTTCAATTAGGAGTGTGTACAAAACAAAGACGGGCATAACCAACAAAGCAGAAGCCTGTAACGAAAGAGAATACATAAGCGTGTTCCTATGTTTAAAACAGCAAGATACAGTAAAAATAACAATAACTGATGGTTAGTTGGTGCCTACCAGATACCAGACCAACTCCTCAGTTACAAATTGTTTTGTAAATTCATGTTGGTGAAGGTAATCTGAGATAGTTGCCTGAGCCTGGAAAAGAAAATGACTGAGATTCTTCCATATAGTTATTGATCTGAGCATTTTATTATAGTAGTACTAAATGCAAAACATTAGGATCAATGAAAAATGAAAGAGTTAATTAAACTTATCGACATTAATCTATCATACTGATGGGAAAATATATTGCAATTAGCAGTAGCTTTGATATGTTTTGTGTTTACTAACACGGAAAGAAAGCAATCAAAGACCTCAGCAACCAACAAATAATCAATAGTTTTTACACATATGAAAAAAGATTAAAAAAACACTTGACCACAGTGTTAAGGTATTTCAGCAGAAGCTACATATAAATAAAAGAACATAAGAACTATACTCAACTAAAAAGTGCGCTAGAAATCCAGCCATGATTCTCAAAATTTGGAAGCAATAAACATAGACAAATAAGAACTACAAGCACAAAAATATAGGTAGCAATTGAATATTAACAGGGGCCAAAAAGATGGGAAAAGGAAACAACAAATACCTGCTGATGATATGTAGTAGCTGTCTCAAGAAACTGTCCATATACATGGCGTGCTCTTTTAGTATAGGGCTTGAGAGTAGTTCTAATTCTGTCGACATGTGGTTTAGAAGCTGTAACAATTTGATCAATATATGGTTTGGATAACTTCTTGGCTTCCTGAAAAACATAGAACCAAACAGTTATATATCGATGTTTGTAGGGTTACTTGGTGAAAAAACTGTGGCATGGAACCATAAAATCTTAAATGCTGGAGATGCACCTGGAAATAGGGGTCAGCAACTTGGTGTGCATTTACAAGATGAGGCCTGATGAAGTCACTTGATGTTTGATAAACCTCCAATGATTTCTTTGAGACCATTTGGACATAAGGCTTCGCATTTTTCTTCAAGATAACCCATTTTTCTTTAGCGATAGGCACCCATTTCTTCAAGAAAGGAAAAGCCAATTTTAGTGGGAAATGAATCAAGATGCCAAAATTTAGAGATATTAAGACAATATATGGTAGGATACCATGCTATGCTGTAGTTTTTCAAATACACTTTATTCAACTACAGATGCACAAACATGATACATGTCAGGAGTTTGCTACAAAATGCATTTATATATGATTTAGATTTAATGCTTCAAAAACACCTGCTACATCATATTTCACTAACTACAGATACAGGAATGTGTAAGAAGTAAGAATATTACTGTTTTAGCAGTTTCCAGATGAGGCTCAGCCCATTTCTTTGCCTGTGCTGATTTTTCTGATGCCTGCAGTTATTTAGTTCACAGGGTATAAGTATAAATGTCAAATGGATAGATAAAGAATCGATTTAATTCAGATCCATAAATAAAATAATTAAAAAGAAGATACACGGCACCTTCTGCAACAAGCTGTCAAAGGCAGGCTTCCCATGTTTGTTCCAGTGATTTGACATCACCTCCTGCATAGTAACACAGCAAATGTGATGAGAGAAAGCAACCAAGGAGAAACAGTCTTTAGGTCCACTCGTACCATAGAGCGGGCTGCATTTGTCGCTAACCAAGGTGGCAACCAGGCTCCATGAACCTGCCAAAGAAAAACATTCAGCATAACACACACTGCAATAATCATGAAACAAAGAAGGGGTAAGGTTGGCATGAAGCATAGAAGAGTATCATGCTCAACTGCTCATGGCAACCATAGCGGTTTGGAAGTTCTCACTGAACAAGAAGTTCCATGATAACAACTACATGTAACATGCTCAAGAACTGAAGTATGCTAGGGTTTAGCAAAAAAGGACTTTGTTATTCTATTTAGCTTCCTCACAATTAGAGCAGTTCACTGAAAACTTGAGTTACATCGAATTGTGTTTTTCACAAAGGTCATTGGAACACATAACCAAGATCCGAAGAAGATATATTTACTAAGCTTTTACAATCAATCTACATCAACCCAACGAACATGAATTTACTATTCTATGCAACTTCATCACAATTAGAGCAGCTGACAAACAAGTTGCATTTGAATTTTTTTTTTTAAAAAAAATCATTGATATACTGCACCAAGATGCGAGTCAAATAGTTTCGCCAAAACCTTGCAATGAATTTACAACAACCTGAGAAATCTTGATAGGATAGAAGAGAGTTAAACACATATTTACCTCTCCCAGCTGTTTGGCTTTTGTTGTTGTTTCCAACTGCACCTTCATCAGCTCCTCCTAGAGACATAAGAAACAAAGGCTGAACAGAATGCGAACATGCTACATCCGAACAAAAGCATCACAGTAATCACATATTCTCAAACCTCAGCAACTTTAAGAGCTTGTTCAGTCTTCTGAATCCTGCGCTTTTGATCACTGCTTGTCTTCTGGAGCTATTAAGAAAAGTATAGAATCAAGGACACTGCTCAGTGCTTGCTAAATAAAAAAAATGGAGAAGAAGCCCTTTTTCTTTTCTTTTTGAGAGGCCTGTGCATAACCCTACTTGCACAGAAACTATAACAGGTGAAAAGAAAAAAACACACACACAGGATCTGACAATCTAGCCTATCTCTCAACAAGAAATAACCTCCAACGGCTTTTTGACTTTACAGCTTGATTGCAACTCAATAAGACATGAGCCCCATTTATTTATTTATTTTTGAGGGGAAAAGCCCCATTTATACTTAAGATAAATAAGAAAGCTAACATTTGGGGTACGATGTCATTTCCATGGAACTATAGGAAACTGAGCCTAACTCAGCAAGTTGAGGGTGTGGATGTATGCCTAGATCATTTTAGGTTTCAAGTCCTTGTCGAGGCAAATGTGGGTGCCTATTTTTTTTAATATAAAACCGCCTACTTCCTCCTAGTTTCTCTTTTTTAATTCCATTGAACTCTGAAAGCTATTGAAACTTCTTTTATCAAGTGACTACAATCACCAAATAGTGATAAGAGGTATTCAACCACAAATTTTCATGACTCATCAGTCATCATTCATGTGTAGTATAGTTACATATTCACTTAAAATTAACATGGACAGAAAAGAAAAATGGGGAACGTTTGAACACCTACCATACCACTACCAGTACTGGAATCTCACACAAGGAAAAACAATAGCAGTAAGTATAACACAGAAAGCATGCTCGCTGTTTAACCACAGAAAATTCACCATGACCACTAATCAATGAAAAGTAATTCCAAATTTTAGTTAAGTAGAGAAAAATAGTAGTTTAATGTAGTAGCAAAGAAGATAACTCTGCAACCACAGCTGCACACTTACTTTCTCCAGCCTCATATTCAGCTCTTGCACCTTCTTATCAGCATCGCCAGACCCAACCTCCAGAGCTGCTTTTTTTATTTTTTGTTCTGTAATATCCTTCTTGAGCTTCTCGATCTGGAAGAAGTTAGATCAGAAACCACAGTATTCTCTCACACTAACAGTTCATGGAGTTCTGCCAGCGCGCTACCTGCTTCTCGAGCTCAATAGCCCGTGCATTGGCCTTGCTTGCCTGCTCCTCTGCAGCTAAAGACCCCTTGGCCTGTATAGGAAACAGGTAATGAACATTGCTACTTCAATAAGGTAAAAAACAATGCTACAGCAGTGTATTAGTTGTTATTAAACCTCGAGGGAAGTTACTTCATTCTGCATAGTAGCTATCTTCTGTGACTTTTCCTTGACAATCACATCCAGTTTTTCAATTGCATCATTCTTGGTCTTCAATTCCAAGTTCTGCTCTGCAATGCGCGACTCTGCAGAATGAAAACAATCATGCCAGTTTCTCACTAATCAAAATTTGAAGAATAAAAATGATGAAGCATTTTGTCATGGTTAGAAGTTGGCACAAGCTTGCACTCAGCTACACAGGTTATTTTCCCCAAATTGCTTCACTCTCAGACTAAAACTGAAACTGCAGCTTACACGATAGATTGGTATGAGCATAATGTACTCCAACTTGCAAGGGGAATGTAGGCGCAATGACAAGGCTTTTGCTCTAAATTGAAAGGCTTGAACAGAATCATTTCTCAGATAAACCTAGCCTTCGTCAAAGCATTTGAAATCGTCTCGAGCTGACCAGTGAGACAGCAGCCATACCAGGTATTCGCTGAATCAATCAATCCCCCAACCCAACTCGCCCAGCCCAACCTCGCATTACCCCGTTCCGTCACAACATAAATTTGAATTTCCACCTGAACCTAGCGAGTCAGCTAAACCCCGCCGACGCAGCAGAACAAGACGAAACGGAGCCGGAATCAGGTAAGCGTGGACGCACCTAACGAGTGGATCTTCGCCCTGAGCTGGCCCAGCTCGGCGGCCAGCACCGCCGCCTCCTTGGCCCTGGCGTTCGCCGCGATCTCCTCCGCCGCGGGGGCCACGCCCTCTACCGCCGCGTCCTGCGCCGCCGCCGGCCCCGCGACGAGCAGGAGCAGACCCACCAGCAGCGCCAGCGCCGGCGCCGCGACGCAGAGCCGCCTCGCGATCCGCATCCTCACGAGGTGACCAGGGCACGGACCACGAAACGAGTTCCTCGCTCGCCCTCGCCTCGGCGCCGAGATGAGGAGTCGTGGGAGACTGACTACTCCGAGGAGGAAGGGAGTAAGTCGCGAGGTGAGACAGGGCGGCGTGCCGGTCGCTCGCCTACTTCCTCTACTACTTCTACTGGTCAGTCGCCTACTCGCCCCAAGCCACGTCATGGCCCCTCGCTGCTTCGTCCAAGAGGGATGCACGTGGCCGCGGCTGCCTCGGCCGGCCGGCTCGGCCCTGGCTGGCCGCGGAAGGGACGACGAGGTGGGTGTCACGTGGTCGCCGCGCCCGTGCCTCATGCCGGCCGAGCTGGGTTTTTTTAGTGGAAAATGCCATGGTGTTGTGCGGTGTGGGCCACGCGAGTATGCGACGAATACCAATGGAAATAGTCCACTTCTCCTCCCAACTATCAGTTTGTTTCCGAATAACTTATCTCTCTTAAAATTTTCAGTTGATTCATTTTACCTATCCCTGGAGTGGTTTTGAGGGTGGTTTTGTCTTTTTTATTTATTTATTTCGGCTGAAATTTTAAAAAATCCTAATAAATTAAAAAAAATCATAAAATGAAAAAACTTATTTTGTTAGACTCCACGTGAGTAGATATACGCATTAAACATATAATATCATACGCTTTAGTACAAAGTTTTTCTACAGATTTAGACATATAATTTTTATAATTAAATTAGAATAATTCATAACTACATTATGTGTGGTCTAATTGTAGTGAATTTTTTATAGTGACCTACTTATTGTATGCTTGAACTGTAATAAAAATTTCATACTCATTGGATCATGTATAACTTAGTTATACATTTATTTAGATCTAACAAGCATAAACCCTAAATAAATCTATAACTAAGTTATGCATAACACAATAAGTATGAAAATTTTACTATAGTTCAATCATATAATAATTAGTCCACCATAAAAATTTCACCACAATTGGACCATAGAAGCTACAATTATAAATTATTCTAGTTAATTATAGAAAAGCATATATCTAAATTTACATAAAAAAAATTTATATAAAAGCATATTATATTATATACTCACTATGTAGATCTACTCATGTGCAGTCCAAAAGATTTGGAATTTTTATTTTATGATTTTTCTTTGATTTATTATGATTTTTTAAAATTTCAGCCGAAATAAATAAAAAGAAAAAGACAAAACCACCTTCAAAACCACTCCAGGGAGGTAAAATGAACCAACTGAAAAGTTGAGGGAGGTAAGTTATCCGGTTTTGCGGTTCAGGGAGGAAAACCAAACTTTCGCGATAGTTGGGGGGAAAAGTAGACTTTTTCCTAGATATTATTGCACGTAGCTCGATTCATGATGAGTTTTTTAGATTACACAGTACGCACACACACTCACCCCTATGAACACGCGTACGCAAACCCTACCCCTATGAGCACCTCCGAAGGACTGGGCCGGCAGATCTCGAAGTTCACCCCCTATGAACACACGTACGCAAACCCTACCCCTATGAGCACCTCCGAAGGACTGGGCCGGCAGATCTCGAAGTTCACGAAGTCACCACAGGCGCCTCGCTATCGACGGGGACATCGCCTACCACTTAATGTGTAGCGCCGGAAAATTCCGGAAGAATCCCAGAAAAAGGTGCGAGTACCAGAATTTGAACCCTGGTGGGTAGGTTCCACCACAAGGAACCCAACCAGCTAATCTATGATCAGTTCGCGATTCATGATGATTTTGACCGCCATGTGTAGCTTTTGAACCCACCTGCTGGGGTTTGTGATATCTATACATCTATTAATCAATAAAGGTGTGTATATTCGGCTCAAAAATAGATTAAAAATTCCCTAAAAAAGTAGATTAAAACAAAAAACAATATTTTTGTAAAAAATATAGCCAGATGTAATATTTCTCATTGTTTAATACCTCATATGTTCATAGTCTTGTCAAACTTTAAAGTAGAAAAATTGAACCATCAATATAAAAAATATATAAATTTTTGAAGAATTTTATTTGAGGAAAAGAAATCCAAACTTATACCGCTAAAGTGACTTGGGTTTCTTTCTTTCATTTTGAAATTACACTAGTTTTTCTTCATTTTTAGAAAACCAGTTGGGGCAAGTTGTGAGCCTATATCCAGTACTTGGTACATTTTTTTGATGATTTTTTTCTGGGAAACAGTACATGGTACATGTAAGATAAAAAAAAAGGAAAATTCCAGAAATAAAAAAGAAGAAGATGTAAATAGATTAAAAAATTAAGGTGCGAAAATTGAAAAGAAACAAACAATCTAGTAACATTGTTAATTTCAAAACAATTTCATTTAAGCAAAATATTAAAAATTAAATTGCTAAAGTTCTTTTCGTTCTTTTTTCAAATCCCCTTATGTTTTTATTACATAGCTCCTCCTACTTTTGAAGATTTCAAGTGTTACTCTATATGTTATCTTTACCGTTGTAGTTCAGAATTAAAAATGACTTTAGTTGTTTAGAGATCCCTAATAGGGAGAAAAAAAGGAATTTCATTCTAGTGCTTGAAAATTCCTCCTATCACACTTAACCATTTGTCAATAGAGATCTATTAGTCTCAGCTGATAACACTGCTACTAAAATAGCAATCAAGAGAAGGAAATAAAATATGCCAATTCAAACCGCATACTAAAGCACTAAGCTTATTAGAAGACATCCACTCATGATCGGTGAAGATCTTGAATGCTATGGTCTCCAATATAGGACATGCTCATCTTAGTCTCGGTCGACAGACATTCTCCTTTTGAAAGATGCACCAGCAAAGAGAGTCCAGTAAATAGTTTAAAAATTAACTGCAAATAAGAATGTAAGCTATTTCTCTTAGAAAAACTATTTGAGAGCATAGGTTTGAGGAAGATCTGTTTCTTTTCCCAATGCCAAAAAGATCTATATTATCTCTTGATGAGCGTAAGCCAAATGCAACTTTAATTTAATCACTCTCCAAGCGAAGAGCGCCACATACCAATTAAAGAAGAGGAGTCGAATCAGTGGCGGAGCCAGAAATTCGGGGCTGGGTATGCCAATGTACAAAATTTCAAAGTAAATGTGCCACGACAAATGCATTGTAATAACCAAAGTACAAGTTCAAAACATAAACTATTAAGAAAGGTTTTGTACAATTTTTCTCCTTTGCAGCTTTCTCCACAATGCAAATATGTTAACATCCTTCTTCATCTACATTTACAAGAATTAAGAATACATTCAAAAGAATTAGAATTTTTTTAACGGTTCACTGAGAGGTGGATCTAAGACTAGCTAGGTGTTTTGTATCTGCTTCGTTACCCTGCTGCCGAGGAGATTTGGGGAAGGGACAATCGCCGGAGCTCGGAGGGTGCTGAACAACTGCAGCCTGCACAAGGGACACCGCCGCCATTGGTGACCAGGGTCGGAGTGGGGGAGGTGGCGAGCTGTGGCTCACCGGCGCCGATCGCCGGAGTAGGGGACCGGGGGAGGACTGGAGGTGCGTGCAGAG
>DXKC01003548.1:0-13007 GCA_031170775.1 Cymbopogon citratus
ACTTGACAAGACCATCAGACTGGTAAAAGTGAAATTGCTCATCAATAGCAGTATGATTGTACTTGTTCAACCGCTTGTTTTGGAGTACTTCCTCCCATACACAAGAGCGATCATAGTGCATTGAGATGGCATATTCTGATTTCTTTCTCCATAAGAAATACTCAATGATAAGCATTGGATCAGCGTGGAGGCGTAGTTTGCTATCCAACCATATAGAATACCTAGAACAAAAAATACCTTCAGTTAACTCAGGTGAGAACATACTACCTCATTTCACAAGAGAAAAAAAAAAGCGAAAGTTTTTCTAGCCAGAAAACAATGCCATTCCATCATAGAGCACTCCTTTTAGGCTATTGATGCCTAAATGAATATAACAATAAACTTATAAAGATCATGTTTGTAGATTTGAAAAATACTTCCGTAATACTACAATTTTACAAGGCTTTCTAACTTTTATTTGATCAAGAGTTTAAAGCTATATGTCCAAACAACGTGCTTTTGTGATCGCAGTGTCCGGGGCATACACATTATTACTAACAAAATAGGTAAAAAAACATTCGCTGCAACATAAAGCAAAGTAAAGAAGCCCTAGTCACAATCAGAGCTGGTGGGATGACAAGCACTAACCAGTCAGTAGGCAGTGGAACTTTTGGATTTAATAGAATTTATTGTTAGAGCAAAGACATTGTTGGTAATAAACAAATTCACTGTGCAATTAAGGACGATGACACGCATACTTCCTTGAAGACTTACATGGCAGATGGGAAGAGTCGATGAGCTAGAAATTTTGGAACCTTCCCAGCTCTTCGCATATCTTCGTATGGTAAGTTCTTAACTACGACACTTCTCCATAAGCCTATGAATCCATTTCCATCAGGTATTTGTCCTTCAGAGGAAAGGGTTGCCAGTGTTAGCTCATCCATGAACATGACGAAGCACACATTCTTCTTTGCGTAAGAGCCGATCTGTGAGAGTTTATGGCACATCATACAATTACTATGGAACTTACAAAAAAAACAAGAAATATTCATGAAACAAAAGATTGATAAGGAGTAAGGAGTAAAGGCCAATGAATAATTTGCCATCATGACAGAACATAAAATCAACTAGAAGTATAAACCTTATACTTAATCCATTTTGCTACTGGAAAACAAGCTATTTGCTATATAGCACACGGACAATCAAGCTCACCCATACAGAAGAGATTAGAAAATCACCCTGCTTTTAGTTGGTCTCCTCAAGTAATCAGAGCTTCCAAAAATACATGATGATACAGCAACATGGCAGGTAGCCATATACCTTCTATCGTTTTCATCCAAATCAAATCCGGTACTAGGGTAATCATCTGGTCCTCTAACAAAACCACAGTGGAAGCCTGGAAGGTTTGGTCTTTAGCATGGTATGTCTCTTCTCTATCCCCAAGACTCTGGTGTCCACCAAACACTGGTTTGAAGAAGCCATTACCAAGCAATACATTTTCCTTCAATATATAGCTCAAAGAGAACTGTGTAAAATTCCCGTAGTGAACAGGCTCCACAAGATCATCAACTGATGGCAAAAACTGAATTTCGCATGGTGCATCTGCAATGTTGTATTTGGTAAGTAAACAGAAACCTCTGTATATTTTTTTGTGCAATGACTCATACAGCACATATAAGGTAGGGCCTTATCGGAATTTTATATTAACTTGTAATAAACAACACCTTGTGTTAATCAGATTGTTTGATACCAGCTTGTAATAAAATGCACTTGTTACTCTCAAAAAATAAAGGCATGTCACACACAACCCCACCCCGGTTGTAATGCGTCTAAGGTAAAAAGAATCTAATAAAAGCTATGTGTTGCATTTGACTAAAAAAGATCCATCTTTCAGAAGTGCACCCTTTACAGAGTATAAAGAGAAGATCTCTTACAGCGCTTATGTGGTTTCTTTCGACTTTTGGGGGGTTCCAACTCAACTTTAATCCTGGCAGAAGAAGTAAAACTGATGACTTTGACACAGACAACTGAATTTGTACATGTGAATTTGAACTCACATAGAGATATTTGTAACATCAGGGCTGTACCCCTGACCATTCCACTTCAAAAGGTTCTCCCTATTAGATAGACCATGATGCATTGCTGCAAAGCATAACATCAAATTTCAGAGTTTTTTTTTTCTGCGGGTAGAAAGTATTTTCTTTGGAGCATCCAGAGAAAATATGAGAACATAATCCAACAAAGTAAACAATCTTTTTAACTCGTGACAAAAGGAAGTGATTCAGTTTCCTGTGACCAAACACCTCTGGAACAGACTTGTTTTTTTTCCCAGCTAACCAACTGGGGGCAAGGGCCAATGAGCCCACCTGAACGTAAATTCCATTTCATTTGAAACCAAAACACAACCTCTAACACACATTTTAGGTCCTACTCACTCACTTCCTGCTGCTGACAATGCTGATGCTTGTATCTCTAACAATTGGAAGTACAGAACTTACGTAATAGGAAATAATCACCAGAGCGCATCTGAATATTTGTGCACCCTGAAGAGAGATTTTACGCGATGATAGAAAATGGTAGTATGCGGAGGCCACCAGCCCACTGCCCGCGCACATACAGAAAACAGATTGTGGTCGTATGCCTTTGTCAATTGCAACTCCAAAGCAAAATGGTAGTTCTGGATGCAAAAAGTACCTGGTCATTTGAACGCTTACCGTGGATTGGGAGGTTGGCATGGGAAGAAAAGGAGAGGTAGGCGAGGGAGAGGAGGGCGATGGACAGGACAGGGAGGAGGATTAGGCGGCAGCGGCGCCGTAGCCTCCGTGAATGGTGGCGGGACCCGGCCACGGCCGGGGCGGTTATCGGTAGGCGGAGCTCCGGCATGCCCCACGCAGCGCCCGCGCTCCGGCGAGGCGTAGAGGTGGGAGTGGGATGGGCAACCAGAGAGCGGGCGAAAATTTGCCCCTTGTGTTTGCCCTTATTTCGGTGTGTAATAAAATGCCAAATTTCTTCATTACCTTTGCTTTTCGTGTAATGACGCTTTACGTATGTATTTTGCCTTGAATTGATTTTAGAATGTGTACATAGCAGTCGACTGTTGTATTAAATCATCTCGAAATTTTTTTAATTAATTTCACTAAAATTTGAGGTGTAAACGCGGGATTTCTAATCGTAGAATCCAACGAGGCTCATAAGTATGTATAGCGGCACTAATTTGCATAAATAGTAGGCTGTTCAACTAAGGAGAGGAGAGGAATCAAATCAACGAGAAATACTATAATCGAAATTCGAGTTACGAAGGAAAAGCGCGAAACAAAACTCTACATGTTTTAATGGAAATATATATTCCTCTCTATTAATATTAGTACAATGCCCCCACAAAACTTTGGCAGTAGTTTTAATGGAAAATTCAGTGTATCAAACCTCCACTAGCGACACAAGCCATAACCTGACAAAAAACCTCAGAAGACTAAATTAAAGCAAACCAATAATCTGGAGAGGCCAATTAGCAAATCAACAGTAAAGAAGGAATGAGCAAAGGCTATATGAAGTGTCATGTGCGGATGTACCAATATCAACTTTTTTTTGATAAACCAATATCAACTTTATTTGTTAACAGGACGGACGGAAAGCACAAGTAAATAAAGGAGGAATGAGCGAAGGCTATATGAAGTGCCATGTGCCAATATTAACTTTCTTTGTTTACAACATGAAGGATGGAAGAACAGATCAATCCACAAGACACAAATCCAAGTAGTGTTGAGTATTCTTTGCTACATTACAATAATTTACTCACTGTATCTTGTTACAAGATAGAACACCCCAAAAAACAAACTCAAAAAAAATGTAGAGAACAAAAACAGCCTCACTATATGAAGTTATGAAACAGGGTGAATTTTACATCATTTGTGCAGTCAGCAGTACCACAAGGCCTGAGTATTGGACAAGTCAAAACAAGAATCAGAAACTATGCATGCATGTACTAATCAGTCTTGGTATCCTCAGCTCAGTCGAGTTTAGATGGTCTTGATTCGACCCCTCCTCCTTTTCTTTGTTCAATAGAGTAGGGCATGTAAGTTCCGAGTATCTTGTCCCACATCACAAAGAAGGGTTGTGAAAAGTTGTACTTGTTGCCATAGAGCTGATGGTGAATGTCATGATAAGCACTGTTATTGCTGAACAGCGCCTGGAGGATGTTACCAGGAAGCCACAACCCACAATGATCATCCACAGTTTTGATGGTTGCAAAGGAGAAAAAGAATATGGATGTCCGTGGAGTCATACCAGAGACAAGGAATGAGAGTGCACCACCAATGGTGTCCAAAATAAGGCCCTCAAGAGGGTGGTTGTATAGAGCTCCAAAGGAATAAGGGACTACAAGAGTGTGGTGCTTGGAATGGATGTGTTTGTATAGAAACTTGTTAATGTGCATGTATCTGTGCATGAAGTACTGCCATGTGTCCATAACAACCATTGCAGTTATAAACTGCAACACTATTACAAGGGCAGGAGGCTGCTTCTGTCCAATAACACTCTCGTCACCAATAACCTGTGTGTTGAAGGAAAATGTCAGCATGTTACAAACCTATCTACATAGATGATGTGTATTGAACAATTCACTGATGAACCACTTTTTAGAAACCCAAAAGAAACATTATGATGCCAAGCTGGTTCCAAAATCAAGACTGATCATAGAACTAGATATCACCTAGATCAGTGAATTCTCATGATCCTATATTGATTAATATTCATGTTCTTATTTTTATTCCAATCAATCAATATGGTTAACCCAGCGACCACCCACTATACTGACACAAGAACTTTAATCCACTTCACAAGCTACATGTGTATCGAATGTTATGTTCAGCTTTCAAATCCTCAAAGCATGTAAGTGAGACATGTTTTCTAAAAATCACCGAAAATCTTCAGTGACCAAAACATGAGTTTCTTTAAAAATGATCTGGTTTGCTTCACTTCCCGTTATACTTCATTGGTTACGATAAATGCTCATGAAAGTCTAGAAGGAAATAAGAAGGCTGTTGAGCTATATGTGCAGCAATGGGATGCAAATACAATCTGGGAGGCTTGTAAACCAATTTATGTTTGGGACTTATCATCGCGATTAAAGACATCAAGTTTTGCTTGGTTAGTTGGTTGCACGGAATGAAAACGCCCAAAGGAAGCACCTATTAAACATGATGCTCATCTAAAACCAACTAAAACAATCCTGAAATCCCGAGGTACAGATAAGGGAACAGATGTCTCGAGGGGGAGAAGATTAATTACCGCGAAGAGGGTGAGCGAGACGGCGACCTGGAAGACCTGCTGGAGAAGAACACCCCTCACGACGGCAGCTTTGGAGACGACGTTCTTCGTGGCGGCCTCCTCCCTGGTGTGCAGGCGGTACCCGTCGAGCCACCCCACCCCGTCGACCGCGACGTAGAGCCCCGAGTAGAGCCAGTACACGGCGATCGGCACGAACGTGCCCAGCAGCTCGTCCGACACCGCCCCGATCCCCATCGTCCTCCCTCCACCGCCTCCGGCGCCGCCTGTGGCTCCCGGCGGTCGGGTTAGGAGGCGAAATTAAAGGCGGCGGGCCAACCCGGCCGGATCTCCCCGACGGCGGGACAGACGGAGGGAGGGAGGAGGAAGAACCGGAGTTGGATTCCCCTGCCGAGGTTGGCGGCCGCGGCGGGGAAGTGAGGGGGAGATGTATATATAAGCGGTGGCGTGGTGCGGCGCGGCGGTCGCCGTCGGTGAGAACGAGGTTGGGGGTGGGCGTTGGTTGCAACGCGACGCCAAGGAGAGGGGTTCGGTCGCTTCCCGACGAACCCGGCCGGACGATGCTGGCCCTGGCCACCGCACAGGCACGGGCGGCGGCCCCTCTGTGGTGAGGACACCACCGGGTGGGTGGCGTAGATTGGCCGGCCTAACCTCCTGGCCGTCTGATTATCAGCAACGGACGGCTCACATCTTTTACAGACAAAAAAGTACCTACCATCACCTGATTTATTTTTCTCTCAATTCTCACGAGTCACGAGTTCACGGCGACTAGATATTTTTCCCCATTCTCAGTAGCTAGATTTTTTTTTCCAGAAGAAGACTTGTAGTTTGACATTTCGTCTGGCTTAACAACGCCTTCTAGAATCGCAACGGCAAATTGGCAACCATGTGATGTTAACGTCTGCAGGTTCCTGCTTGATGCCAACGTCGTTTCCGGATTTTTAGAGCACCGGCACCCCATCTTGAGCCGGCCGGAGCTGCCGCTGCAGTTATGCTGATGCTATTCGTGGACGGTCTCCGGGTGGCCTGGCAACTGGCATCACGCAGCGCACCAACGTTTGCTTATGGCAAAGGGAAAAAACTACTGGACTAGCCTAGACAGTGAGATAATGTTGAGAGATGGACAACACATGCAAGGCCACGTTTAGTTACTCCAATTCACCCCAAATTCTACTATGCAAAAAGAAGATTCTCTGTCACATCAAAATATCAGCATATGCATGGAGTACTAAATGTAGATGAAATCAAAAACTAATTGCACAGTTTTGTTCTACTTTGCGAGACAACATTTTGAGCCTAATTAGTCAGAATTTGAATAATTTTTACCAAATATAAACGAAATGCTACAGAAATTCTGCTACAAGAATTCTAACACCCAATTCTTCTATCTAATCAAGGCCCAAGTCTATCTGCAAAACTTAAAGCAAAAGCTGGCATATGAACTTGGCCAATTTCATGTTATCCTATCCGCAGGACAAGCTTCTGAAGTGCACGTTGACCAACCTTTTTTCCCCAATGGCGGTCGACGTCGCCAGCTGAGAGAATTTTTTATTCAACGAGAAGGGAGAGAGAAGGGAAAAAAGCAACTGACAGGCGATTCCTAACTATGCTCGCACGGTTACCTAGAGAAACCAAGTCTCTGCTTCTCGGCCCCACATCTCTACGTATACATGCATCTACAATTTTCTCCTTTTTTTATTCCACAACCTCTCAAATCCAGGCCTTGTTCTCTTCCCAGGTTGAAATTAAAATTTCCCATCATATCACCATCACATCAATTTTTAGCCGCATGCATGGAGCATTAAATGTTGATAAAAAAATAACTAATTATACAGTTTGGTTCTAAATCACGAGACGAATCTTTTGAGCCTAGTTAGTCTATGATTGGACAATATTTGTCAAATACAAACGAAAGTGTTACAGGAGTTCGGAATTCTACTTTCTGATTTCTAATGGACAAGAGAACAAGGCCCGACTGGCGATTTGGTCCGGACTGTTGAGGCGCCCTAAGCCAAGCAGCCACCATAGCTGACAAAACAGGTCATGATGGGAAAATGACCGGACGATCTTAGGATCCACTGGCACAGGTTGCGACAAGTAAATGCATCCAGAATCACAAAGACGACTCGCAAGACTTCTGGCAAGGCAACCAACGCAAAATATACTTTCTGCGAGAGCTAACCAACGCAAAATATCATTTCTGCAAGAGCTCTGCTGAAAATCTGACACAAAGACATTCAGCGCTTTACATTTTTGTTTAAACGACTTGGGTCAAACAAGGCCCACATTTCATTTCATAAATTTATCTTGCAAAAGAAACCAAAGGCAATGCATAAACTGCAAAGCTACTACCATCAAGTTATATCCTGGCTTCTAACGGTGTACAAGAAGCCACTGCCTACATTGACTGGTAAAATGGCTGGGGCCGATTTGAGTGCTTGCATCTGGGTGATCATCAATATCCTGGTGGGCCAGCAAAGGAATAACGGGTGGACACAGGCACACTTGGGCCATTAACCCTTGTCAAAACTGGCCTCTGAATGCCTTCACCATAAACACTAGTCGGGTGCTCATAAGTTGTCTGGTAGGATGCTCCCGGATTGAAGTCCATTGCACGTGTAGACAGTTTGTAGGAACGGTACAGCTCATCCACGTGTTCAGACCGTGCAGCAAGCTCTCTTGGCAGTGCTCGATGATCTTGTACCAGAAGTGGATCCCTAACAGTTGCCTCAACCGCAGTTCTGGAAACAACAGTGAAGTTCAAGAATTTGAATAGTTTCATCAAAATACAATTTTGTGAGGAAAAATGGACTCTCCATAAAAACATTGAATTCAAACAAAAATATCACCTACAAGCTACGGACAAAATCTACAAAGTAAACAAAGTACAACAGAAACTAAAATGGCTATGGTATGCCCACTGAATAATAGATAGGTAAGAACAGTATAAAAAATGAAATCTTAAGCACTTAGTTCAACAGCAAACTATGCATGTGACACATTCTTTACTTTTCTTATATTTCTGAAATACTCTCTCCGTTCCAAATTGTAAGACGCTTTGACATTTTTGGTTCAATTTTGCTATGTATCTAGATTTTATATACCATATGTATAGAACTCTAGATGCATAGCAAAATCAATGTATAAAAATGTCAAAGCATCTTATAATTTGGAATGAAGGGAGTACATGACAACCAATACACAAATGCTTTTAAGGTTTCATTACTGGTATTTTAATCTCTTGCATAGCAAAATGACACTGAATCACTGATTATGAAATTATGCTGTATAATGGAACTTTTGGGTTGTTACATGGTAGTTGCAGAATTCACTACCTCTACAAGGATCATTTAATAGTGCAACAACAGTATTCCAGATTTACATACCGACTGAAACAAATTTCCAACATATGTTCAAACTGGAATCTAAGATACAGATCATATTCAAGGCTTCTTTTCATGAATCACACTTCAATTAAGCATGTTAAGGATCAAGCTGAACTAACACACAGCCAACACCTTAACTGAATCGGCTGCCACACTACAAATATTTGGCAAGCTTTGGCGAAAGCATAGGCCAAATCCATGAGGCAGTCAAAAGAAAAAAAAAAAGGGGCGGCTATAACGCAGGAGCCGTGGCGGTTGTATGCCACAAGGTCCCTGTAGACAAGGGGACAAGTGAATCATCGCTTTTGGGCGAAGGCAGCCCTCTACCATGCATCCCATTGCATTCCTCTCATAGAGTACAGTGCCGTCTCAGACCATATACATCTATGGAAAGAAAGGATTTCATAGAAAATATTCATTTTTCTATTTTTTTTATCCCCATGCATTCTGTTATTCCCATGACTATGGATCGATTGGTCCCTACCTAACTAAATGGTAGTGGTCTATGGAGCGCGATTGCTAGAGCACGGGAGAACGAAGAGTAATGATTTAAGCAAGAGCAGCCAGACGGACTACTATAGTCAGTCTAGTGACTACTATAGTCTTTTCTTTCTTTGTAGTCAAGTAATAATGTTTGGTGTAGCAGCCTTTTCGAGCGAGCCTCTGGGATCTCATGTAAACCCCCAGGCCCCAAGATGTGGTAAAGGGAGGATATTAGGGGAAGCAGTGAGTGGAGATTCCCCTGCAGAGAGCGGATGAGAGGAGACCCTCACATCCGGTTCGGAGGGCGGGGATATCCCGACCTTACTATCATCCTATCATTATGCCTTTGCAATGTTACTTGGTTAAACTCCATCTGTGACCTTTTCTCGTATGTGGGACTCTCTACTTCTTGGGTAGACTCTAGATTGTCTTTCATTTTGTTAGTGAGTATTTTTCTTATTAATAAGTCAAGTCAAGAATAATAAGAGAACTGTACTTTTGCCTATTTTGTTCATTCTTGCCACAAAACAGACTGACCAACGATAAACTATCCAACTCCTTTTTTTTTGTCCCAAACATGTAACCATTACTTACAAAAAAAAAACATGTATAACCATTGAAGAGCAATCAAAATACACATATGGTTTATATGTTAGCTAATTGCAAACCAATAATTGAGTGAGCTTGGCTTTCATATGACAAATCAAAATGCAATCATTGAACATGGTTGTCGATGTTGAACTGCAAAAAGAGAAAACAAGAAAAGAAAAGGCAATGTAATGGAATTACTAGCAAAAGAAGCAAGACAAGTATTTCTATGGTTGGCATGAGTATAGTTCAAAAGAATACATATAGCAAATAAGGTGTAGTTTGGTTTAGCATATTTGCCCTGTAACCGATTCACAGTGCTAAACGATGACGCTACTACTCGTTTAGTTGGGCCAGGGACGTAACCTATTGCGGTGGGATCGGATACGGGCTGTACCCAACTCCGAGCAGTAACAGATTACGTCGCGGACTCTCGTCCCCCTTCTCTGCTGGCTACGTTAAAAGGGGACCATCTCTAGAGAAAATCTGTTTCCCTCCTATACCTATGAGAAACCCAAATAGCTCCACTCCTCTAGGAGTCTAACTATTTTGTGGCTTCAAGCTCAAAAAGGAACCTAACGTCGCCAAGTAGATATAGATGAGTCAGGCATTTAAATAGAAGCCCTCAATAAGCTAGATTATTTCAGAGAAAGGGTTAACATTGGCATAACCTGACCGAGCACCCAAATTAAGAAATCACATTATAGTTAAAAGTCTACCTTTCATGCAAAATATCCATATGAGGTTGATGGTATGGAGTCCTAGTAGCCACTTGTTGATAGTAATTAAGAGGAACATATTGAGGCTCTTGAATGTGATAAGGATCTAGCACCACAGCACGTCGAGGCTCGTCATGAAGTGGAGGATGTAATGATCGTGTGATCTTGTACTGATCTTCAAAAGGATGTGCATGGACATTAATAGGTGCACCCCGTTCTTCAATATGCTGCAATTGCCTTCTTTCTTCATAATCACTCGGTTTTCGAATATCTTCAACGATACGTGGTCGTCGCACTTTCTCAATATGTTGTGGAGCTGGCTGAGAAAGGCCAATAGGCTTGAACATTGCCAATAGTCTTTCAACCTACAAGATAGTACCATGACTTAAAGCATGAAACAAAAATTGTGCCTTTTTATTTTGTATATACAACATTGCAATATAGAAAATCCCCATGACTCACTTGTTTAGAGTTGAGCTCTTGGCTGAACCTGCCTTTTGAGTTGTAGTTCTCCTTAATGGCGTTCTTGAAACTACTCTCAGGAATAGGAAGACAATCCATGTCAACACTAAATTTAACCTACATCAAGGACACAAGTTAGTTACTTAAGCAATAACAATGTCACCATTAAAACACCATCCACTTTGGTTGGCCATCCATCGACAATAAAATCAATTTAATGGCTAGAAAATCAAAGGTTGCATGATAATGTGGAGGCCAAACCAAGATAGCAACAATCACCACCTTCATATACTAGGTTAACACAAAGTGCCCCAATTAACTCACCAAATCATCCTTCCATAAATTGAACAACACTAGGGCTAGTAAAACCATAGGGGTATTTTGGGTGATGAGGAATTAAATGATCATTCAAGCAAACATATTTTTGCTAATCAATTGATGTAAACATATTTATATGAGGTATGGTGTATGTTTGGGATTTAAATCAGGAGCATGGATTTAGGATATGGCATTTGCACTAGGCCAAGCAGCTAAAGAACCAACCTTGGCTCAATGTGAAGCACCGAGGAGGGTGCAAGTTCCTTGATTAATGGCTTTCATAGGAGGGCGCACCACTAGTTATTATCAAAACCATGAGGGAAAATAATCCCTGCTCTCTAGAATATCTAGACAGTTTTAGTAGCATTCAAAAAAAAAATATTTTCTAGGGAAGTCAGGCAGCATACATCTAAGGTGGCAGACTTTACGAAATTGTATTTTTGCTACATGAAATTCACATTGTTGACTGTTAACAAATGTATATATTAGTTATAATATTTGAAGGGAACACATATAAGTAGAGACATTTTTGTGCTTGTTGATTGAGGGCAACACTTATAAATAGAGGAATTCAAATGCTTGCTGATTTCTCATTCTCAGACAGGTTTCCACTGAAAATGAAAAGAAAGAACAGAGCAAGACAACTAAGAGTGTGCAAGGCACAGGATGATAAATGATTTTTTTTCCTTTTTTGAGAGGATGGGGGGCTAATACAGTTTCTTAAGGCTAACAACCCATACACCTGTTGTAAAAAAAAAATGTGTTCAGAACCTGAAAAAACAGTAGCAAACCTACAACAAACAATTCCACCATTGATACGTCAGAAGAAAAAATTCTGCCAAAGGTTACACATGTATTAAAAACAAGACATTCCTAGTTATGCCACTTGGATGCCTTGATCATGAACACTATAGCAGTGAGCCATTGAGAAAATAAACTGTTTTGTCCTATACTCCTATGGGACGACAACAGTCATAGACCTACAACATGTGTCCTCACCACCTCGGTATTTCACTGTGATATTTCATTAACTTTGTAAAACTGACCGAGCTGAACTGCAGGTGCAGGACTAGGTTTACAGTACAAGCAAAGCAAACTATAAGATACAAGAATCACCTGTGCAGGGAATTTCCCATCAAAGGCATGTCGCACAATATCCAATCCTCCGCTTGTATCTGCCTTGTACACCCCATACATTAGCTTGAGGTCAAAATCATACAAGAACAGCTTCGTCCCTGGCCGGATCTTCTCCACCACATCCATCTTTCCCCTGGGTAGGCCAAACACGCCGTTCCGGTAGCACTCTGGCTTCGTCTTCGCACTGCACATGAATATGAATCCCGAGCCACTTCCTTCCTCCTTTTCCTTCCCCGTCGTCTTCCTTCTCTTCTCTTCCCTCTTCATACGCTCCTCTTCCCTCCCCTTCATCATCTCCTTCCCACTCGTCCTCCTCCCTTCCGCCTCCCCCATCTTCTCTTTCCCCTTCATCGTTTCCGTCTTGCTCTGGGCGACCCCGTCACTGCCCCCCTCTCCCTTCTTCTCCTCTTTCCCCCTCACCGTCTCCTTGACGGGTGTCTGCGCCGAAGCAGCGACGCCCGCGGATTCAGTGCAGGCCTCCTTCAACTTCTCCGGATCGGTTTTCACGATCTTCTTCTTAAACTTGTCGGACTTTGTTGACCCAGGGGTGGCGGCGGCCTTGGGAGGCGGCGCGGAGGAGGCGTCGCCCTTGCGCCTGAGCCTCTTCACCATGGCTGATCGGAACGGCACCACAAATCAAGATGGAGAATCG
>DXKC01003553.1:0-18698 GCA_031170775.1 Cymbopogon citratus
TTGGAAAGGCAGCCACAAATGCATATCATGTAACATGAATGAGTCTATTCAACACTTATTCTTAGACTGCCCCCTTGCGCAAATGATTTGGAGGATTACCTTATAAGCTACTAATTTACCCCAACCAAGATCAATTAGACACATGTTCAGTACTTGGCTTAATGGTCACAATAAAAAGATTAAAGGCCTGATCTGGGTTGGGGTAGCTGCTCTATGATGGGCCATCTGGAGATGCCGTAATGATGTTATTTTTAACAAATTAAAAACTAACTCTATGATGCAGGTTATCTTCAGAGGAGCATATTGGCTATGATTCTGGGCCCAGTTGCAGCGTGATGAACAAGCCAAGGACACCCTCTCCTCGATAAGCAAGAGATTAGAGATGATTGCTTTAGAAATTTCGAATAGGGGGTGGAAGCAGCATTATTGTTTGCTTTAATTTCTTAGTCATTGATTAAAGATGTTAGCTTGTCGTTTTATGATACACTCTTTGTAATAATGGGCTATGTACACCATCTGGTGTAGAGGCCCGATATTTTTATCCATTATCTAAAAAAAATCCAAAACACCATTTCTGGTAACAGCAGTGCATGTGATGGAGGAGTGCCACCTTTTAAAACTTCCCTGTATATATCTATGTTGTCTGACATGATAGTGTCTCGAAATACATATAAAAGGCACATTATTCCATATCAATGTGTTCACTGGTGGTGAGCGGGCGTGTGAAGCTTTGGCAACATAGGTACAGGGACATGCCGATAGAACTGTAGCCGCTCCTACCTCGCATTGAGGACACATGCATGGCACACTGCAGAGCCTTTTCTCACGAAATATTTCATCCTTCATTGCTGGAAATTGGAATACCCTTATGTGATAGCTTTTCTCTGATTATTTTGGAGACAACACAAAAATTATAAATTTCCACTGTTGGTTGTAACAAAATACATAGAGGCATGACGAGGCACCCTGGAAAATTATAATTGCTTTTGTTTGTTTTGATAAAACAATATTGCAAAGAAATTGTAATTTCCTATATGCCTGTACCACCCAAAAAGGAGATAATTTCTTATATGAGGTTCGAAGATAACTTGGTTGCTTATATGAACCTGAAAAATATTTTTTACTTTAATTATTGATACTGGGTTTATTGTGCGAATTTGACACTAGTTTCACTTCCATTGGTGCTTTCCATGGGAATGACGAAAATGCAGCTGTGAGAAAATCAAGGATTGAACATACCTGCTTGGTCGTGACCAGGCTAGCTTGCCTGTCTACCAGAGTCATAAGGAAAGGTTCTTTGCACAAAATATTAAGCTTAAGTTGAATCCAAGTGTGAACATTCAATCTTCGCTACTGTCTATGTTTAGAAAAATTAGAAAAGTAGTTTTAATTTGAGAGCCTTGTGGAGATTTATTCTTGTCGAAAGCATGTTATGAAAAGTTTTAATAGGCAACATTTAGGTTGGAATATTGAATCTGATGGAAGAGGGGAAAGATTGACATAGGTTTGACCTATTGTTACAGTACTATTATTGTCCAAAAATCTAGGTTGTCACAGGACTAGACACAAATATCTTTTGTGCTTCTGAGGAGTTTCCTTTTGCCTTTACACGTAAGCTTTATAAGTAAAGGATCACTTCTGTTTTGTTTTATAAAAGAGTAAAATGCACCGTTACTCCATCAACTCGTACGGTTGTGTTGCTTTGGTCCATCAACTGTAAAATGCATTTTTGAGTCCAAAATCTTGTTAAATTGTGCATAAATAATCCATACTGTAGGCATAAGTCGTGGTTCTGAGGTCAGATGAGCACCACATGCCGTGTTTGACGTCGGGGTGGATCATGGCTTAAGTTCACCTGCGGTGGTTGTGTGGGGGTCTTGCGCTCACTAGTGGTAGCCAGGCTAGGGCAGAACTTGCTAGGGGCCTCACCCATTGCCGATGGCCTCGCTCCGGAAGATTTTTGGCAAAGCAGCATGGGCAAGTGAGCTACCATGCACCACACTTTACCGCATGCCCACTTCTGCAGCCGGGTGTATCGTTAGTGTTAGATCTATTTGTGAAACGAATGAGTTTGGACTATTTATACACCACTTAACAAGTTTTTAGACCTAAAATACACTTTCAAAGTTGATGGACCAAACTGACACGAACGCACATGTTGATGGACTAATGGTGCATTTTACTCTTTAGAAAATAAGAATAAAAAGTTATGAGTCTAGGAGATCATGTGTTCCAAAAGCTCATGCTGAACAGCTATCCTCAATGCACTTAAACTAAATAAAAGCAACTGGGAAAGATTTTTTTTTTAATGTGGGCTTAGTCTGTTTGTTATGGGAGTTGCACTATGCATGCTAACAAAGCGAAAGATTAGCGTACCTCTTTTTCTCAATTGGGGACAGCCAAAAAGCTTAGTACAAAGAAATTAAAGGGTATCTAGCCTAGTGGTTAGAGCAACTAAGTACTACCTAGCAGGCCTGTGTTCAACTCTCCGTGTGAATGAACTTAAACATGTCTTGGCATTATTAAAAAAAATAGAAAATAGGATGTGGTTTCCCTTTGCTAACTTTGGTCAAAAAAATCTTAATAACTCTTTTTTCTCAATGGTTCTATTTTTTAGAGAAGACTTTAAAGACTAGCCCGTGCAGTATGTGTTGGTGAGCTAATATACTGTATCTCAACAAGGAGTTGGTGAATCATTGTTCTGTAATTAAGGAGTGTGATATGGAGCTGTGATACATGTACCCAATTTCCTACTTCTATATATGTATGGGTATTTCACGCCCCATTCTCAGTCCGGTCGCTAGAGAATTTGTTTAGTAAGAGAGGGATGGTAAAGTTGAGAGTAGCTTATCGGCTCTGTTTTAGTTTGTCAGACAAGCAAGCAATAAGATGAATATTTGGAATCGGAGACACAGGGAATATAAAATAAAGCTGAATAATTTGAGAAGGAACATGCAAAGGCTGATCCACTAAAGGATACTCTAATTTCCTGTAGTGGAATAGGCTCCACGGCAGATCTGCCAGAAGAGACATCCCCCAGTTATTGGTGAAACACCAGTGCTTTCTCTTCGACGAGTTTCCACCGGCCCAGTCAGATCAGAGCATGTTGCTGCCTCACTGTGCGCGTGTCTGCCACTTCCATATTGGGGCTCTAATTGGCCCCTATTTGGAATAGGAGACATCAAGACCGCGAAATAAAATTCAGCAGTTTATGGCAGAGGACACACCAAATGTGCACAATGGTGAAATAATTCACATTCTTCTATCTAATTATTATTGGTTAATTTTTAATTACACACATGCAAAACTAAATGAAATATACATAGGCACTGTGAACGACCACTTGGCCTCTTATGGATATTGTCTTTTTTTGAGGGGATCTCTTATGGATATTGTCTTAATTACCGAAACATTTGTCAAAATAGATTCTATTTTCTTAGAAATGACTTGGTTATTCTGAGAGTATCCAAAGCCATCATGGGTGGTCCTAGCATTGTTTATGGGTACTGAACTGAATAACCATTATTTTTGCCAAAACATTTTATACATCATGCAAAGTGTATTAGGAAAAATAAAAATAGTACTCAAATTAATTTGGTATTAATGAATTGAGCCCAACACAATAGTCTCAAGCTACTTTCCGTTCTATTCCCGTTGGCCCAGCACGGGTCAGTGGACTAATTTCCTCTGATTCCCCAGTTCGCTTAGCGTGCTCCAATTCATTCTGCAAATGACTTACGTCTGCCCGGCGTTTCACTGCTTCTCTCCTCCTGATTCCTGTTCAAAAATCCAAACTCGAGGTCGCGAGGTCTGAGATGCAATAGTGTACTGGCAGCATTTTAATTTTTCAGTGGCAAACATATAAACACTACTTTGTCCTTCGGTGTGTATGGTGTCTGTTCTTCGCTCAGCTTGGCCTTGGATGGCCATGCGATTTCCACGCCGTAAACCTATGGAGACTATCATGGCACCATCGCACCCACCAAGGACGGTTGGAGACTATCACGGCAGTGGAATATCGAGGTGCCACAGTAATAATTCTGTATTCTGATCAATTGCAATCTTGGAACACAATGCCACCAACTGTAAATCAATATTAATTGGCTTCCAGTTTCTACAGGGCTAACACAATTGAACACTAGTTAGAAGACATCAGAAAAAAAAAGTTACTAAACATCTGGCATTATTAGACTTTATGCAAAAAAAAAAGTACACTTATACTGGGCCCACCACTTAAAGTGTGCTCCTTCGAAGTACAGCCCATGGAGTATGGTATTATGAAGTCTACATGCATTGGTCTCTAAGGCGGGCACATAGGGTGCAGTGATATACATATCCCCACTTTCTAGTCCTGTCATATATGTATGGCATTTCATTAGCTCCTTCTCAGTATTTTAGAGAGATTTGTACAGTGCGAGAGAGCTGATAAAGATGAAGTGTCTACACATTGGCACCGTTTTAGCTACAATATGGGAAGTTAGACAAGCTAAGATGTATATTTTTGGAATCGGAGACATTGGGAATACAAAATAAATCTGAAAGTGTCAAGGTATATATGCATGGCAGAGGAGGCTCTTGTGTCACGCAGATCCACTACATGGAGAGATGGCCTTGTTCTGGTCCCCAGCTTGCACCTGCCTCCCTACGAATGCCTCCCACGTTGGGGCCCTAATCAACCCTAGACGCTCATGTCGTTCTAGATCCCATGTAATACAAACCCTTCACATGTAGTTGCCAAATGCAGCAAAGGTATTATGGTGGGTATTCTAATCTCTTACTTTTCGGTGCAAAAATGAACCTGCTAATCTAATCTAACGTATACCTTCGAAAAATTCCAGGTGAGGCATACTGTGGACCAGTCTGTATTCAATTACCTGAAAATGACATGACAAACGAAAAAAAAAATGCAAGGCATCAAGATATCAATTGCCTGAATAGAACATGAATGATTATTCTTCATGATACTACTGATGTAAGATTTGTTTCAATCAATTTGCATCAAATTATACTTGGTGAACCACGCATGCACCACTGATACACAAAAGTAATTGGCATCTGATGAATTGATCTGGATGCGCTGTACAGGAGTATAGTGACACCGTCCACACGGAGCTGTGTACAGCAACCGATTTTCTTATTTTTCTGATTTATGCATGGTTCTTGCTTCCTAACTCTCATTTCTCCATTTTTGAACACCAGTAACATTTTTTGAGTAAAGGGAAGAAAGGGTGGGATTGTATGGACGATATTAGCTACTTACAATAACTTTGGTGCTCAGAATAGTAGACATCGATCAGGAACAGAAAATAAAGTAAAGCATATCTAAAACATAGAGCGTTCACTGTCTATGGCGCACCAAAATCCACAGTTGGTTTTCAACTAGGTGGGTAGAGAGAGAAAACACAGATTCAACACCATCTCTATTGCTCCCTATGAATAGCTCACGAAGAGTTGAGAAGAAATTGCAAAGAAAAAAAACACTACTGCCTAGCCCAATACAGTCTTACACATCTCTCCTTTCCTTTCTTTATATTTTGAAAACAATTTTAAAAAGATTCCTATTTTTCCATGGGCTGACTCTATCAAGAAATATATCTCTAAATGTTGTCCTAGATATAGTTTGGCTCTAGAAATTAATGGAGGACACCAAGATGACATGTGAGGAGATACAAGATGGCGACCTTTTCAACCAAAAAATTAATGGAGGACACCAAGAGGACAGCCGATTTTGAGCAAAGCGGAGCAATGGCGCGCTGATGATGAAACACGAAGAACAGTGAGCTTGAAATCACTTGGTCTTGAAGACGACGAAGAAAAACGAAGAACAGAGCTTCAAATTGCTTGCGGGCTCGAAGACGGTGAAGAACAGGGTCTGGCTCGGGGAGGTAGAAGGCTGGCGTATATATACAAGGAGATTTACTCCCAGTTCCGGGCACCAACCAGGAGTAAAGACCCTAGCCCCAACGGCTCCAAGCACCTTTACTCCCGAGGCAGACCTTTATTCCCGGTTGGTGGCTCCAACCGGGTGTAAAGGTGCCCTAGAAAGTTTGGAGCCGTTGGGCGAGGCACATTACTCCCGGTTGGAGCCTCCAACTCAGAGTAATTGTTTCCTTTAGTCCCAGTTGGAAAATATACCGGGAGTAACCGCGAAAAGGGTGCCGGGATTTAAGGTCACTTCTCTACTAATGAAATAAATTTTAAGAGGTGGTTGGTATTTTAATCCGCCCTTAGAAATATCCTCTATTTTAGAGGCCACTTGGAACACAACCACTTTTACAAATGCAATTTCTAAAGGTGCTTTCGAACGGACTCGCTGAGGTGGCAGAGCTTCTCAACTGTCTCTAGAAACTAATTTCTATAAGATGTTGAAATATGTCTAGCCTATAAATAGGTGCACCAAAAAGATCATAACTTTTCCAAATCTAACCGAATCTATATTAAGTCTGTATTGCACCAAGAGGTGCATAATTTTTTGGTTTAATACATGTTTATTTAAAATCATTTAATTAGGGTGTTAAAATTATGAAAGTTCTTGTATTCTTAAATTGTGTTTTTAAAATTTTAAAACCACCATGGACAGAGAGACAACCCACTACAAGAATCCTGGGCTTCTGTGACGATTACCAGATGACAGAGCACATGTTTGTCATAATCAGAGTCTGTTTATGACGATTGTTCTCAGGATGACAACTGTTTATGACCAAGCTATGTCTTTGTCATAAACATCGTCATAATATCTGTCTGTCTTAGATTTGTGACGATAGATCATTATCATAAAAATATAAATCTATTATAGTTGTTTTTAAAATGTCTTATTATCTTACACGGACGCTTGTCCACAAAATAATGTCTTAGTGGAGTCACCCCTTGTAGTCTCATGTAGGATTGGAGGATTTTTTTTTCTTAAAAAAGCCAAAAGAAAAACATCAAGCCTATCTAGGATTGAAGGAAAACATTTCAAACAAAGCCACAAAAATACGTGG
This sequence comes from Cymbopogon citratus, assembly GCA_031170775.1. Classification (NCBI taxonomy): domain Eukaryota; kingdom Viridiplantae; phylum Streptophyta; class Magnoliopsida; order Poales; family Poaceae; genus Cymbopogon; species Cymbopogon citratus. The sequence continues at coordinate 6,984 of DXKC01003553.1, forward strand.
CCGCTTGTCACAAAATGATATCTCAGTGGCCGTAGTCTCATGTAGGATTGGATGAAAATTTTATTGGAGATTTTTTTTTAAAAAAAAAGGCAAAAAGAACATCAATCCCATCTAGTATTGGAGGAAAAAATTTCAAACAAAGCCAAAAAATACATGGTTCGGGCTTGGTTCGAACATAGAACCACCAATTGGTGGCTGCTAAGGGTTCGAGCCTTTTGTATTATTGATTGACTTCAATTTCTGCAATAAAAATTAAAAATGTTGAAACAATGCGAGCCCAGAAGGGATCGAACGTGCGACCTTAACCGTCAAGGTGAGAGATGGTATGCACTAGCCAGTGGAGACAAGTTAGTGGTGATGCTTGTAGCGGTGGTTCGGCACTCTTTCTCTCTACTCCTAAAAAGACCCAAAAGACATCGTCAGCGCTAAACTAATGGGACCGCGCGGCTAATTACCTCGCGCCGCGTGCGGCTTCCAATCCCTGGCGAAAAAAAAAGAAACCGTCGCTTTCTAATCTTATCTCTCACGCGGTCTCCGCCGCTCCATAGAACCGACGCCCGCGCACCATGGCCACGATCTGCCGCGCCTCGCTCCAGCATTCGAATCCTGCGGATCTCCCCGTAGCGCCCGTCCTCTCCACCTCTCGCATCGGGTGCCGGTTGCCGCCCTCGTGCACGAGAAGGCCTCCGGAGTTGCCCGCCGTCATCAGCGGGTCACACGGCGGACGGCGCGCGCGGCCCCGGCGTCGACGCTGAGCCGCCTGGAGGACCTCCCGCGCCCCTATCCCAGCATCCCGGCCATCACGCGGCATCGCGGCTCCGTTCGGTATGGCCACCCATACCCGTGTCCCCACAGTCGTCGGCAAGTCCACTCGCCGTGTGTTCACAGCCGTCGGCATGTCCGCCCCTCGCCTCATCGATTTGAGTCAGCCCCGTCTGTGCGCTCGCATCTTCGATTTGAGGCCGCTTCGATTTGAGGTCGCGCCGTCCTCGCCCGACGTCCAGGTGATTCCGCGATTTTCACTCGCCACCGCCTAACGTGACGAACTCAGCACATCGCAGCCACGGCCCGTCTGGCCACAATGGCTGCCGCACCGACCCGACCTCTGCTGGAGATTCCTCTCAGCGCTCCCTCCAGCGAGCTTGCGAGGAGTGCGCGCAGCGCGGTGGGATTGGGTACTTCTGTTGAAATATCATCTAGATTTCCTATCATCTTATTGATGATTGATTCTTTTTTGGGTGGATTTGCAGCACACGATTTGTTGCATAGGTTTCCTCTGATCTGATTGGGGTTTGGGAATGAATGTTTCTTCTTTTTGGGTAGTTTTGCAATACGACACATCACATGAGGACTGATTGAGGTCGTTGAATTGGCAGGGATCCTGCAACACCAAGGAGCCGCGGTAGCTGTTCAGTTCTTCACAACTGCCTACAACTAACATCGCCGCAGAGTCGCCAACGCCTGCCAGGGTAACAATTATCTGCCCGCTAACAATTAAATGCAACAATATGTTGCTTTGTGATATTTACTGTTCTAAATGGTTCCAGTAATTTTTATGCAATGCTATTATTTTTAACTGACGCCTATTAGGATCATCTATGATTTTAAATTATGCCTAATAGGATTTTCATACATGAGTGTTTAAAATGCTTATCTATATATACTAACATGAAAAGAAAAATGCAATTTACTAGAGTATCATACATGCCAACATTGTTTGCAGTAATTTAGTAATGTTTAAAATAAGTTTTGTTCCAACTGTGAAATTATGAAGTATAATATAAGAATAAGAATTGATGACCAAGCCATGCATTGGGTATCCTGCACTTTGTGCATATTAGTGCAGGTATTTTATTTGTGTAGATATTTGGATAGCACAAAGACAGAATTCTAAGATGTTCACCCTCGCGCACATCCCTGGCAAGTGCCAAGTACCTTAGCAAGGTCTGGATTCTCCACTGAACGAACCTAAGTATGAGATGACTAATCAAGATGTATCAGTGCTAAGAGTACCTTAATGCAATTTGTGCTACTGTTTTTTCGTGCTTCAGCCAAATTAAGTTTTCAAAAAATTCGGACCAGGCATAATATTAATTTCTACTATCTGAAAATTACCAGTGTTCTAATTTATCACTTGATTGCTATTTGCTTGTCTGGAGTTCTTTTTGTGTCGGAGTCCTTGACTCTTGTTATTTATAGATTGAATCAATTAACTACCTTGTTTGCTGACAGGTATGCTGTCTCTTCTCCCTTCCCGCTGCATACAGATTTTGATTTCCACGCAGGTATGCCATCTCTTCTCCCTTCCTGCTTTATACGGACTTTGATTGGTTGTCCAATTCAAATCATGTGGCATTGGTTGCAGAATACTATTTTTCATTTCTGGTAAATCGATTGAGCAAATGATAGCTGTAGAGATCATTCCAGTTGCTGGCAAATTCACACTGAATACATGTATGTAAATCTTGTGTATTTGGATTTTAGAAATCATTAGGATTTCTGAAATGACCTTTGCTTAAATGTCATCAACAATATGTCTAAATGTCATTCGGGCCGTTTTGCATGTATTAGGTAAACTAAAACTGCCAAAAAAAAAACTTCAAAGAGGATACATGGGCTTCTCAGATTGATCACGAGTTTGAGGTATGCTTCCTCTTGTGTGATAAGCTCTGTTAGTGATATGTTTACTTTATGTCACAAGGCAGGGCTTATGGCCTTGATCTAATACCTTACAGGCTCAATCAGAGAAGACAAGCAAGTCTGGTATAGCCTGCAATCCATATGTGTTGAAAACGGACAAGGGAAGATCTTGAAGGCCTCATGTGATGGTAATACTGATTTGTTTGTGGAGCAGCTCTTCCAGAAATTTGGCAACGTTCAAGACATTGCTATCGCGCCTCATGTGATGGTAATACTAATTTTTTTGTGGAGCAGCTCTTCCAGAAATTTGGCAACGTTCAAGACATTGCTATCGCCTGTCAATACCATAGAAGCTGCAGTAGTTCTCTTTCTCTGCACTCTAATATTGGACAGCATTCTACATTTGACTAAAAGAAGAATAGCTTGACTTGAGATTAGTTGTCACTTGTCAGGCCTATGATTTTTGTGTCAGTGTTACTTTGATCAGAATCTGGCTACCACCTCTGTGTAGGCGGCATCCTTCACTGATATAAGTGTATTGAACATTGAAGGTCTTAATGATTTTGTTACTTAGCCACTACGTTCTGGGTCTTGTAATATGAACTGAAATTGTTTAGTTTCGTGAAAGCTTGAATTATATTTTAATTATTATCCTTTTTGAAGACTTATGTAATTAAAATTGATGTTTTAAACATCATACTTATAATATCTTTATATGTTATCGTGAAATAACGTTTCTCGTTGCAACGCACGGGCACGTTGCAACGCACGGGCATTTACCTAGTCTATATTTAAGTCTCGATGCAGTCAAAACAACAAAAATCGCAATCTCAGTCCGCATCCGCACAACTGCCGCATCAGGCTCCAGGCCCGCCGGCGGCTGCAGATCCACGCCAAAGCCGCGGGCTGACCGCCGCCCTCGCCAAAGCCGCTGCCTGCCCGCCGGCCGTCGCCGTATCCAGCTATTCCGCGCCCTCGCCGCAGCCGGCGATCTGCCGCCGGCCGTCGCAATCTACGGCTGTTCCGCGCCCTCGCTGAAGCCCGCGGTCGTCGGTGTCTGCCCGCCGGCCGTCGTCGTCTCCGGTTGTTCCGCGCCCTCGCCGAAGCCAGACGCCGCTGTCTACCCGCTGGCCGCTGCCGTATCCTGCTGTTCCACGGCTTCGCCGAAGCCACTGTCTCGAGGCCAGCTGCTGCTGTCTGCACGCCGGCTGCCTCTGCCTCAACACGGCATTGCTGCTTCTACGCTGTTGACAGCTTCATCACCTTGGAACAGTAGGAAAAGGTAGATACGACTCTTTTTTTTGTTTTATCAATCGAATTGATGTGGTACTGCATAGATCAGTTTATATTCATGATAGTGGATACATAGATTTGTAGTGAGTTATGGGCAGTGATATAAAGCTAGATGGAATAGCAGTCTGTTATTTTTTTTTTTTGTGACTTAATAGCAGTCTGTTATTATGAATAGTCAGTCGTTGATTCCTTGATATTGTCTTATTTACTATGCATGAGATGAATGAGCAGTTGGCAAGGGTTTCACATGTTAAACCTGGGAACCATCCTGATAACAAAAAGAGAAAGAGGCAAGAAGAAGGTCAATGCTGGAAGCGAAGGTCAAGTTTGTGGGATTTGCCATATTGGTCAAATTTGAAGCTACATCACAATCTTGATGTACTGCATATCGAAAAAAATATATGTGAGGCCATTCTGGGGACATTTCTGGACATTGCAGGGAAGTCAAAGGACAAAATTAGGGTGGATGTACCTAGTTGAACGTAGGTTGCTGACCTTGAAACGTTATGTGAGGAATATGACAAGACCTGAGGGATCCATTGCAGAGGCATATGTTGCAAATGATGCTTGCTCCAGGTAATTTTGATGATATTGACACACGACACAGTCGTGAGGGTAGGAATAGAGAGCATGTAGTTTCGAAAGATGGTTATTTACCTATTTTCCAGCATGGAGTTAGTCTCCTTGGGGCACCAAGGATGACATTCCTTGAGATTTATAGAGTATGTCTTCTATCCTATACTGTAATTTTTTTACACCTCATATGACAGTTTTGCACAACTTGCAGGATATGCAGGACATAGTTACAGAGTGCTGGCAATGTTGATGTTGATAGGGCTCTTGCTAAGGAATTTGCAGGATGATTTAAGAAACACGTGATTAAATATGATGGACATTTCAGTTGCAGTACAACTCTGATTTGAACAATCAAAGGACAGTGGTATTATTTTAGTGTAATTGGTTTGACACTTGTAGCAAGAAGTCTAGGATTAAATATGGACATTTCAAAAGCATCAGCCATGGCAGTTGCTGGTACAAGGATGAAGCTCTCATTTGTGCCACACAGGCAACGAAGGTTTTCTACCTGGAAGATAACAAGCATAGTGAGCCTTGGAAAGTTGTTCAAAAGTTTTCACATAGGCACCTGTGGAATGTGACTGAAGAGGAAAATGATGACCTGATGATGGGCCAATGACTCTGGGACACTGACAGTGACAATGATAGGCCAATGACAATCCCTGATGATGGTGAATATCGTTTTTGCTAAAAACTTTGTGGTCTGAGGACTTGAAAATTGTATGTTGTTAATTCATTCGCATTTGTGGTCTGTGATGTTACAACATGGCTATGTCACTTTAAATTGTGATTTGAGGACTCGATGTATTTTTGTGATATGAGGACATGGAAATATTTGTGTGCTGTGGTCTGATGTTAGAACATGGATCTATGTTGGCTGTTATTTACTGTTCTCTAAATATTTCTAAGGTTTTATATAATTTTTGCGTGATTTCACCTAGTAATTATAGGTTGAACTGAGTCAATCCACGAAATGATTCACAATGGTGCCAAACTTTTACATATGGTCTCATATGTCATGGGGATTAGAATTTTATGGAGGTCCAAGAAAAAATCTAGTGGGTCGAAGATGTAATTCACCGTTTTTTATCTCGTTCAGCATAGAGAAAAATATAATAATTAAAAAAGATAAAAAAAAACCCTCAGATCTTGTGTGGGAAACTAATTTGGGAGTGCATACTTGCAAAAAAAATTTGAAGGCAATTTGACATAGGCGGATTATACATGCTTCACAGAGGTATATAAGCCCTTTCATCGAACGAGGACTATATAAATAGGTTTTCAAGGTTTTTGTGGTTTATATGCATTCCGGTGTTGTATTGGTATGAAACTTTTTCTCGGGATTGCATGTGCCATGGGTGAAAGAAACACCAAGTTTGGGATTTTCTGGAAATGGTTTGCTACTTTCCGAGGTTTAATTGAATTTCCGCGTGACTTCAACTAGTAATTATAGGCTGAACTGAGTCGAGCCCCAAAATGATTCACAATGGTGCCAAACTTTTACATATGGTCTCATATATCATGGGGATTAGAATTTTGTGGAGGTCTAAGAAAAAATCTAGTGGGTCGAAGATGTAATTCACCGTTTTTTATCTCGTTCAGCATAGAGAAAAATATAATAACTAAAAAAAAGATAAAAAAAAACCTCAGACCTTGTGTGGGGCATTAATTTGGGTGTGCATACTTGCAAAAAAAATTTGAAGGCATTTTGACATCGACGGATTATACATGCTTCACAAAGGTATATAAGCTCTTTCATCGAACCATTACTGTAAACCTAGAAAATCACTAAAACCATGAAAACTAGCAAGTCACCTAAAAAAATCCTTTAAGTCATGGACAACAACGCTTGTGTTGTTTAATTCAAGTCAAAATTGTATTCCTAGGGATCGTGTACGCCACAAATATTATGATTTGTATTTTAGAAATATAAATGTATTTCTTATAGAAAAAAAGAAAGGAAATAAAAACGTTGATGTAACATGAATTCAACCTAAAACTAGAAATTGGCCTGCTAAGACCAGGAGGCCCAATATCTTTTGCGTCTCCTCGACCGTCCGATCAGATCGATGGTCGAGATGCACTCTGATGCGTATAAAACCCTCGAACCCTAGCCTGCTCCTCTTCTCCACTGCCACTCCAGCCTCCACAGCGCATTCGTCGTCGCCCTCCTCAGCGAGCCCTCCCCACCTCACAACTCCACCATGCTGCCGCTCCATTGCGCCGCACCGCTTCTCCCTTCGATGCTGCCACCTTCCTCTTCCCCAAACTACGCTGCGCCCTAGGGGACCGCGCTCGAGGATCCGCGAGAGCGGCCCCCTACGGTGGCTATACAGTATGGGTCGAGGTGCTGTGCTGCTGGCCACCGCCGTGGAGGCCATGGCCGAGCACGGACTGTGCAAGCCGCCCCATGAGAGGACCTAGTGGCCACATCCTCCTTCCCTCCGTCCGCTTGGGTATGGTTTTCAGATCCAACACATTTTCGTCCTCATTCTCAACTTCGTGCTCTTCCAATGCAGATGGGCAGCAGCAATCCACCTCCGCCAGCTGGATCCAGGCGGCAGCAGCCTGTTCTATCTCCTAAATCGCTTTGGTGCAGATCCAGGTCGGTTAGTTTTGTCCATGCTGCAACCCTATCAGTTTTCAATATAATGATTAAGAATTCCATTTAGAAAATCTGCACCAGATTCCAATATCTTCATGTCGGTAACCATGTATGTGTTTCTTTTTCAGGCAGGCAAGGCTTGGATGACAGAGCTACTAGCCTGCTGTCCCTGGCATGCTTGTTTGCTTATAGCAAGAGTTACTGTATGATGTGCACAATTAAAGTAAAAATTTATTTGCTAAAAGAAATAGCTTGGGTTCTGCTGCTCATGTTACAATTATGGTGTTAAAATCCATACATGTTTAGCTGATCAATAAGACTGGGAAATGCACACCTGTCATACTCAGTAGGCCTACTTGACCACAACTGAAATATTATGCAAGCTTGTAATTAGGCTCACTTTATCTGTTGATATTCATAAATTATTAGCTGATCATTTGAGAATATATAGGATCGGGTCTATAGGATTTAACAAGCTTCTCTATATTTAATTTGACAGTGCTGGTGTTAGTATCGAAGTTCAACTTTTCATTTGATGTGTAGCTGATTGCCGAGTGCCCTGCTGCATCTGTGGCTTACTTCCTAGGGCCTTGCCGCTGGATGAGTGATGTTCTTTTAATTTGACAATACCGAGCTGATTGTCGAGTGCCCTGCTGCAGAAGTCTATATACCAACCATTTTCCTTGTATCATTTTTCCTTAATGAATTGATTACTTGTCAGTTTAATCTAATTTTAATTAATTGAATATGATTTGTTGTAGGACTGAAGAGATACAGGACTACAGGCTGAAATGGCTTAAATATCTGAGGCCAAATAGGAATAGCTGCAGGCTGAAATAGCTCAATTATCTGAGGTCATATGTTAAGCCAGCATGGTTACGTAGTAGAAACTTGTTTGGTGGCTGGATCATTTTGTATACATGTTTGTACTTTTGTATGAAAATCATAGCCGGAGCACATACTTTTATATGTTAGAACTTTATTTATATATATTCTATTGTATCAGCTGGTTATGATAATTGTGCAATTGGTTATGTGGTTTATATAATATGTGATTTTGTTATTGGGCCTGCCAACAGTGGGCTGAAATTGTAATGTTGGGTGGTAATGAAGAAAGAACTGATTTGTAGCTGGGTAAAAACACATTTGGGCCAATTGGCTAATTTGAATTGAAAACAAAGTAGCCCATGCTATATGGGCTGAATGTCATTGCCACATCATTTGCCATGTCACCGGCTTTATCATGTGCCATGTCATCCTACATGTTACACATGGCGGTATTCTATTCTGTATGTTATGACGATTTTGCCCTATCACTATATCAATGACAGGAGAGCTATCGTCACGGTATCAATGACGATGTCCTCTGGTGGTCATAGAAGCTGTATAGTGACCCACCTTCTGTGACGACAGGCAGTTCATCATTGCAGGCAGACAGTGACATGAAATAGGCTCTGATCATCATATTCTGATTGTCATAGAAGCCCAGGATTCTTGTAGTGACCTAAACAAATGGTATAGTGCTCAACTATACCAAGAACTTTCAACTCAGACTTCTTTTCATTTCGGAAACGAGATATAGACCATACAAGGTTCACGAAAGTTAATACGTAGGGTTTCCAGTGTGATGGTAAGGCAAGCTCGTGCGAGGCTTGAAATCTTGTGTTCAATTAACAAAGACAACACCAACGCCACCAAAAAAAAAAAAGCAAAAATGCCTACATTTCTGTGTCCTTGCTCCGCATATAATGGCCGGCCGGAGCACGTGTAGCTCAACATGTGGGCTGAATGGGTTTTAGATGAGGCACTCATTAGCACACAGTTGATGGCAGTCTGAAACGAGCCATGAGGCATGAGCATGGCTGGATCATGTGGGCTGACACATGCACAGTATTGACGAATATGTATGATGAAATTATGGTATGCCATATGCTACTCTCTCTATCTGATTCGAGACAACATATCTAATAGAGTAAATTGTATCTGAGGTACAAGAACTAGTTTTGTGGGTGCAAATTACCCCAATAACTTGTAATTGCTCCGTTGGGTACAAGAACTTGTCATCTCGGTGCATAGACGGTCCAAATACCAATCTCTCACGTGCTTGTACGTAGTATAGACTACGGTAGGACTCGTATTGCTATGTATACGTCTCTTGCAGCTCACAGCTCACGTATGCGGCTTGTGCATATACAGATCGTAGCTTGCAGCTCGGAGATACACAGATCGTGCAGTTCCTGCCTTTGTTTGCTGAGGCATAAGCACAGCATGTGCGAGTGCGACATCTACAATTCAAAGAACATCACGATGTGGTGGATCAAATAGAGGAGGCATTTGTTGGCCATGGAGCCTTGTCGCCGAGAACACGGTGCAAGTACTCCAAATTGCATCTGATCACTTGGATTTATTTGAATCAAATATGCGGCACAAAAAACATATAAAAGTATAAGTTCAAACAAAAAAAGAATAGTAGTTTTCAACACTGAGACCATTTTAGGTATAGTTTCATATGTATCGTATTTATTGGCTAGCACAGGCATACAATAATTTACAATATACAGGCACGAGCGATATACATACAGGTGCCGTAGCCTAAACTACCAAGCACACGACCTATTGGTACGTATTTGGACCATCTACGCACCGAAATAACAAGTTTGTGTAACCAAAAGAGCAGATTACAAGTTGTTGGGTTAATCTGCACCCACGAGTTTATAGTTTTCGTACCTCAGATGCAATTTACTCTATCTAATAAATAGTTACATGTTCCTCTGCAGGCAGTTGGTGAAATCATTATGAAGGTTACCATGGAAAAACAATACATATCACACCGTCATATATACTTGAACAGAACATATCTTGGTTCATGTTTGTGTTCTGTATTAGCCCCTGTTCGATGAGAGAAGAAGAGAAGACATATTAGAGAATAGGAATGTGCCACATCATATACATTGGCCGACAGTAAGAACTATAGCTCCTTGGAATTAGAGACGTCAGGAACCTACATAGAACTGCACGATTGTACACTACTACAAGATTTTTATCCCCAAGACATCAGAATATTTTTTTAGGAGAACTACGTCTTCAGGTTGTGCGCATTTGTAGCTCGAGATGTGCTTTTGGCGCCAGAAACACAGTCTTCAGCTAATGCATGGTGCTGAAAGCCTATATGTGTTGGACACTGCATGGAGTGCATAGATAGCCAAAGTAAACAAAGTGAGATATGTAGAGCTTTGTTGTAGCGCGAAAAGGTCTCTAGCCTAGTGGTTAGAGCACCTGAGTAACACCCAGCAAACCTGAATTCGACTCCCCATGAGAGCGGATTTAAATAGGTCTGCATTATCAAAAAATTAAAAAAATAGGCTGGGGTTTCTCTTGCTGACTTCAGTCAAAAAAAGAGCTTTGCTGTAGCTAGTAGATTCATACAAGCTGTTGTTCTTGTCCATTGCCATAAGGAGTCCTTAGCCATTGCCGGTATCACTCGTCAACTTCAGCCAAAAAGAGGATTGTTATTCATGTTTCTCTCTTTCAACAGTTTATAGTTTTAGATAAGAGAAATTTTACATTGCAATGATTGGAAAAGAAGATAGGCCATCCGTTGGACAAGATCGGATGGTTACAAAAATGGAGATACCCAAGTGAAAGTACTTGGAGACATCAAATAGCTAGGGGTAGTATTAAATGAGCTGGGGCTGGAACCAAAATATATTTAGCAAGATTTGTTTTTCAAATGAGGTTAAATAAGTCATTGCAGTAATTAATAAGTCAAAACCGGTGGAAACCTAACCCAAACCGGAGGTAAGCACGCGTACGTGGCTTGGGTTGCAAACCCGGGTGAAACCAGAAATCCCAGCCCATGTATATATACATGTACAGAACGTCCTAGCGATTTATCGTCCGGCAACATGCATGAGGCCAGTGGGCAGGACAGGCTTGCGGTAGAGAAGTCTATGAGCAGCGAGGACACCCAGCTGGGCTCCACCTCCGAACAGCCGCGTACCAAGAGGAAAACAGGGAGGCGGCACTGAAGCGCTCAGAATCAGCGAAGCCAGATAGATTCAACTGGGAGGAAATTGGACATTGTTTTGCCTTTGGATTTGTGGCGAAAAGAGTTAGTTTTTGGGCTGATCGCCGTACAGGATGTCTAGTTCTGCTGCACTTTTGGTTTTTCAGTGTACATACATGTATACACTGAACATATGATTTCTTTTTTGCTAATAAATTTGGGCATTCACCTCAATACCATTGAATACTGGTGGGTCTGCCTCAGAGTTTATCACTACTACCGAGGCAGGCATTTTACCGTGGCCATATGTGAGTTTACTCAGAGTTTTACGGTAAATCACAGGCTCCCGTGGCGGGCATTTTTTTGCCCGCCGCGGTTAATACATCGGAAAAAACAAAAACAAAAAAAAAGCCCACACTGCCACCGATCTGGGCCGCACGGGCTCCAATCTGGAGAACGGATCTGCCGCCGCTGCTCCGCTGGCCGGGCCCGCTGCTCCGGTAGCCAGACCCGCGCGATGGAGGGAACAGTCAGCCTTGCGCCGCCGCATCCGCAGTTGGGAGCTACTCCGCACTAGATCCGCCGACGCCACCCG
>DXKC01003559.1:0-11826 GCA_031170775.1 Cymbopogon citratus
TACCTTTGATCCCCTCTGTGTTCCAAGAACTACGAAAAACAAGTGTGGGCCATGCTTCATGTATATTACTTGAATATTGGTTTGGTAACAGGCAGGCACGGAGGCACCCAAGTAAACCTAACCAAAGCCGGGTGGCTGCGAGTAGACAGAGACATGACCTCATCTAGATGGGTTCAACCGTTCAGATAATATCCACCACGTGGTCTCGTAGAAGGAAAAAAAAAAACAGAAATGTCCCTCTGCGAGGAGTAAACATCGTGATAACTGATAAGTCTCTATCAAATTAATACTACTATATGGCCCTTGACCATGATATTTGTTATGTGATATTGTCATCATCCATGCCATGCACAGACGTGTGCATGAAGGGAATTGCTAGGATGAGGTTCTTTCTTAATAGTACAAAAAAAACTAAACTTTGAATTATTGACTATGGTCCATCAACCAAATTGATTATTTGTCATATTCTTTGTCTTTAAAAAAATCAATGTCTCAGTTATCGCTATAATTTAATTTAAAATAGAACTACTGAACACGACCCTTGCTGCCACAAAAAATAGCAACCCTGTGCCATGCTTGGGCTCGCCATATATACTGTATAGAATTGTAGTTGCAGAAAACAACTTTCACAAATTCTCATCTGACCTTTATTAAAAATATGAATGTCATCCACTAGACGTGCCCTGCTTGTATACGTTTTCTCTGACGGGAAGCAGTTGGGTACAGCAGACCAATATAACACAGCAGTTTATGAATTATGATGTCACGCCCTGGATCAGTCCAAAAGCTCCACAGGATAAGTCGAGCAGAGCCATTGGCTCCACCACTACCATCCACTCATCATCTATAAACCGTGAACTTCGATATTTGGATTGAACAGCAAAACTCTTCCCTTTACACGAGTACCTAGCGGTCATATGAGATTTTTACAGATATATATGCTACTCGTGTGGTTGCATGTCATGAGATGTTTTGTATACTCCATATACAGGTAGCAACGTATTCCCTCTATCCTAATTTATTTATCGTTTGTGATTTCCATACAATAAATTTAACTTGATTTGTGTAAAATACGCGCAACATTTGTATCTCTATTTCTCTAATTAAATGTATTGAAAAACTAGATTTAAACTAATTATGTAGGAAAATTAATATTTTAAATATTTTAATATATATATTATCAATGCTATTTCTCAAAAAATGAAAGTGACAAATATTTTATGAGTCTGTATATGTGCGTAATAAACGACCCAGAAAATAATGACAAATCACTGTGTGGACAGGGAACACGCGCGGCGCACCGCGCCATGCAATGCACAGCAACTGGAAGAGCACCAGAATCTTTTGCCTGGGCGGGCTTTCACCTCTTCAGTCCTGCTGAGGCCACGAACCAAGATGCAGGCGCTGGGCCTGGGCCGCGGGTGCGTTCCCCTCCTCGCGTGCCATTGCCGCCGCACCGCTTCTCCCCGTCCTCGCAACGTCATCACAAGGCTAATAAAAGCCCGCACCGCGGCGGTGCGCGCCAGCGCCGCGCAGATGGAGCGCGGGCAGGAGGTGAAGGTTGTCAAGCTGCGGGCGGCGGTGGCCACGCCCGAGTCCTTCGCTCCGTTCGGGCAGGTCATCGGCGCCTCCCCCGACGGCGACGAGTTCGGCCCCCACGACGCCCAGCTCGACCTCAGCCGCGGCATCCCAAGGTAACCAATCCACTATATCCCCCACACGGGAGAAATCCATTTCAGATCCGGACTTGACCAGAGAGAGATTCGAGCTTTTCATTCATCTCCCTTCTCTCCGTCGCAGGTTCTACATCATGCAGTTGCAGAACCGGCCGCTGAAGTTCTCGACCATCACCCACCACGCCAGCGTGACCCAGTGCCTGGGCGCCATCGGCGGCCAGGACTGGTACCTCGGGGTGGCCAAGTCGTCGATAGTGGATGGAGCGTCTGAGCAGAGTGGCCCGGAGGGGAGGAAGCTCGTACAGTCTGCCGCAGGGCACTATTACCTGCCTCCTGATCCAGCCGAGGTCTGCGTGTTCCGGGTTTCCGGCTCCAAGTTTCTCAAGCTCAACAAGGGGACCTGGCATGCCGGGCCTTTGTTCAAGGCGGATGCTGTTGATTTCTATAATCTGGAGCTGAGCAACACCAACGTAAGTGCTGAAATTAGACACTAGTAGTTCATTGTTTTGTCGGATGATCCTTACAGAAAAAAGTGTTACACACTACTCCCTATCAGTTTAGTCTCTGTAATTTTGTAGCCTCAATGCTAAGTAGTAGTCAGCAAGTTATAAAACTGGAAGTTATATGTTTTCATGGAGGCTGGAGCATGATAGATATTTAGGTTTAGTAATCAAAACCCCAGAAGTAGTGTCAGTATTCAGTTCTACAGTCTACACACATAATCTCACCGACTCTAGGCACGGTGCTGAATCAATGCCCATGCTTAGTCTCTTCCAAAATTAGCTCATATGGTTACTGTACATAAATCGAGATGGATATCTCCGATTTAGAGATACCTAGCAATTCCTAATATTTTGTGTATTGTTCACGTGATTCAACTAAAAACACTAAAAACATTTTTGGAATGTCCAACAAGTGTTAACTGCATTTCCTACCTCTTTTGTCAGACTTAATGTAGGACTGGAATGTCCAACAAGTGTTAACTGCATTACCTACCTCTTTTGTCAGACTTAATGTAGGATTGGAATGTCCAACAAGCCTTAATGTAGGATGCAAAAATTTTGCCACTAAGGGCATATGGTCGCATGCGCTGATGCGCATAAACCTTTAGATACATGTGCTCTCTCACTACTACACACGCATCACTATGTATATCTAATGGTGTATGTACATGGGGGGCATATGCCCTTAGGGGCAAAATCAACATTACCTGCACATCTGCTTTAAATAACCTATGCAAATCTCATGTGTTAATAGCCTGTGCAAGTAAAATTTGATTTGGCAGATTGGTTGATAAATGAATTTAACTGAAAATACCCCTGTTGACTTGCTAGTAAATATATCTGGTTCTGTCCATTTTTCACTTATTGGCATGCTATATGTAATCATATCGTAATTAGTTAGGTCTCAGTAATTTTTTAATTTCAATGCTAAGTGAGCAAGTTATTAAACTGCAAGTTACATGTTCTCCTGGAAGTAGTGCACATAAATCTCACCGAGTGTAGACATCGATAGCAATATACCACTGTTTGGAATGCACCATGCTGATTCATTTTCGTTTTCAATTCAACTGAGCATGAGAGCGTGCTGATTCAATATTCAAGCATAGTTTCTTCCAGACGAAGTAGCTCATATGATACTGTAGATAAATGGAGATATAATATATATTTCTCTGTTTTAGAGGTTTCATATTTGATGTTCTTGTATATTCTTCACGTGATTACCTTTCCTTCAGCCTTTTTGGGCAGTTTAGCAAGCATTATGATGAATTTGCATTTCTGTACTATGTTCACTTAATGTTCTACCTGTTTTGTTAGACTTCACCTATCTGCTTTAAATAACATATGCAAATCTCATATGTTAATACCTGTTCAAGTAACAATTAATTTGACAGATTGGTTAATAAAACAATTTAACCAAAAAGGGCCATCTTAACTTGCTTATAAATATACATCATGATTAATGATGGCTTCACTTGGTTCGTACTATAATATATGTGGTAACGATGAACATGTTCTCAAATTGAATTATTATCTATGGGAACTGGCTGGCAGTCCGATTTTTTATGTTTATGTACTGGAGTTGAAAACCTGATGGAGTCCCAACTATTCTGACAGCAAATGACTGACGATCTATAACCTGATTTGGATTGTTGTTTGGTGAAGTTGGAATACAACTAGAAGTTTAAAAGTGGTACTATTAGGATGTTTTAGATTAAATATCATCATTACCAATCAACTTCTAGTGTCTGCCAAAGCTGTGAAATCCTTGTGATATGAAATGAAACTCTGTGGCTTTACTGTTCCATTGTTTATGGATAAATTCATTGTATGAAACTGAATGTTTATTGAAACAATGAGGAATTCTCCATTTTATTGTAACCTGAAGTTGAGCACAGAACATGGCATTTGCTTCACACAGCTGCATTTCTGGTGTTGCAGGTTGTTGATCATACTACACACTATTTCAAGAAACATGATGGGATAACATTTGTGGTGGAGGACTAAAAAAACATGTTGCAATCCGAACATCATTGGCAAGACTGCTGCCTGATCTTCTACAAGTTTGTAGTGAACAACCAAAATGTAAAGTGTGTTATGTAGCACGTCTGAGGTCCTTGTTCATACTTGCGCATCATGTTTCAGTAGAACCAAAATGAAGGGGAAAACTCTGCCCCTACTGTCTGCATGTTTGGAACGATCTTTCAAAAAAGATGTTTGGAACTGAGACATTGAGATTGCCTCATGTTTTGTTATAACAAAAATGAAGGGGAAACTCGGTCCCTAATTTGTAGTAGGCGTTTGAAACTGAGACATCGGAACTGAATTACTACTGATCTGTCAGTGATGTAAGTCACCAAAGAGAATTCCTGATATCGAGGATAGGTTACCATACTACCTATACTATCTTCAGCAACAATGGCGATAGCTCAGCTTTGTGACGAAAATTCAAGACAAATCGACGCACAAGATGCCAACGAGAGCATGGCGGAGCAAAAGCAGAGACGCTGACCGATCAGCACAGCTGCAACGGGCACCTCCGCAAGTCACCAATCACAGCAAGTCACAACGACATTGCACTGCGCGGTTGCAGGCAGCTGTGCCGATTTGGACCTCGTGGCCGGGGATTTTGGCAATTTTCGCCGATCCTGGCCTTGACCCCTTGACGATCTGCCGCCGTCTCCGGTGCCGTGCGCGTGCGGACGTGCCGTCCAACTCTCGCGGTCTCTCCGGGTGTCTCACGGGCTCACCACGCCCGCGCTGGCGGGGATAGCGCACCGCGGCCACGCCCCCCATATAAACATGCGTGCCACCCCCTTGTTCTTTTCGTTGCACTTGTCACGTTGCCACGCCTCCACTACCGGCTGTAATCCATATCCGCACGGCCGTCGCTGCAATAGCATCGCGCTTTGCCCGTCGCTAGCGCCCATGCTAAATCCATGACGCGCTGGCCGATTCCGAGTGGCCGCTGCCTTGATAATTATAACTAGGATACTGATTAAAGAATTGGTTAATTAGCAGCAGGAGTGTACGTCTATATCTATAATAAGCAGCGGCGCAAGCAAAAGCTATCGGCCAAGGCAAAAAAGCACAAAGCGGCAGGAGAACGGCCCCGGCCGGACGCCGATCCTCCGTGTCCGGTGGCTCTACTCGACCAAACAACTGCCTTTTAAGCCGTTCGCGTTCCTGACCCCCGCTCCGGCTCCCCACTCGCACTCGGCGGCCCCCGCTGGTCTCTCTCTGTGAGAGGCAGGAGAGAAAAGTGGATGCTCCAGCGAAGCGAGCACCATAATCGTCAGTCGCCAACTCGCCGAGTCGCCATGGAGAGGTCTCTCGACAGCTGCTCCTCCATCAACGACGTCACTTACAGGTTCGATTTCGATTCCTAGGCGATTCGGTTCTTTCTCTGACGCTTCTCAACTTCCTTCCTTCCTTCTTTTGCCGCCCTGGATCAAAACATTTCGAATCCATTTTTGATTCTCGCTGGGAAGTACGGGATGTTTCAATTGCGTTTTATTGCTATTCATTCTCTTTGCTATTCGCTGTGTAGCTCTCCACAGAGAACAGTATTTGGCGTTTTCCTGTGTGTCGAATCCGATTCTTATGTACGAGGTTGATGCGAATTTCCCCAATCATTTTCCTTCGCCTATAAGCCTATTGGCCTCTGCAAGCTTGCTAAGAACAAGTGGAAGCCCCAGTCCATACTCAAAACACAGACTCCGTGTGTCAATCTTTACTTAAGGATTAAGGTTTGATTTAGGGTTAAAATTGAGAAATACAACTGCCAAATTCTCTGCAAAAGCGACAAAATCTTCAAGTACCAGCATTCACGCCCTCTGCACCTGAAACTGTCGGGTGGTTTTCCTGGCTGGCAACATGTCACTCACTCACACTCGGCCCACTGTTTACTGGCAGCTGCGGGTACTGCGGCTACGCGCTGAACCTGAGCTCCTCGGCGCGGGACACGGCGGGGATCGGGTCCAAGTACCGCAAGCAGATCAAGAAGGGCGTCGTCGCCTTCGTCGCCGTCGACGAGAGCCGCTTCTCGCTCACCGACGAGGTCACCTGCATGCCCTACTTCCGCTCCGCCCGATCCTGGGGCCTCTTCAGGAGGCGGGCGCGCCTGCTCTGCCGCAAGTGCGGCGGGCGCATCGGCAACGCCTACGACGAGGAGGAGGACGGCGCCAGGGACTCCAGCTCCTCCAGCCCGTTCGACGGCGACGGCGACGTCTCCTCGGATGACATGCGCCCGAGCTCCGTCTTGGGCTCGGGCCGCAGCAGCATCGTATCCAGCCAGAAGAACTACGTGATCAAGATCAGCGCGCTGCAGCCGTCGTCAGATGATTCTGCTGTTGTTCCCTTCACGCATCGATGATGCAGGTGTCGAATTGCTGCGCCGTGTTCTTCTTCCGGCTTGGTTGAATTTGAATTTGCTGCAACCTGCGGGTGTGAGTGGTGTATGCAGTGCAGGAGGACAAAATGCAGCAAGGAAACATCTTGGCATGCCTAGACTTTTCAGAGGTTTGATCATCTGCATGCTGCTTTCAGTCATCTTGCTGCTTGTAGTGGCTCTTTGTTTCCTCTGTACATTGGTAAAGAAACAGCGACATGGCTGTTGAAATTTTGGTTGCTGTTAGGAAAATGATTAATTTGTTGTATTTCGGTTGATCCCATAACGCATGTCATGGAATTGCAATTTTAATTAGTATTCTCTCACATGCATTTGTGAATGATTTAGCTTTCTAGCTCTTTTCCTTTCTTGAAAAAAAAAACAATTATTGGTACAGTGATATCTTAGTATTTGAATTTTACTGTAGGCATCAAAATTACACAATTAGGGGCTGTTTGGTAGAACAAATGCTACTCATGATTCTTTATGGGAAGCGATTCTCTATGACTCTACGGAGTATATTGTAAACTGATTATTGGCAAGCCTTCTAGTTCATTTAGTTTCAGTGAATCACTTTATGGAATCAATATAGAATCACATATTTTTTTTGGGTAAAACATGGTTTGGCAACTCTCCCCTGGAAGATGCTCTAGGAGCTAAATAAGCCCTTGGATTTGTTACCCACAAACAAACAATGGAACTTGTTTATTTATTAATATATGCAGCAGTTCACTGCGAACATGGACTGAAACATACTTATTCAGGGATTAGGGGCAGCTGGGTTCATACCAGCAGTACCTTAGTTGGATGATGACATGGTTATGATCTTATCATCCACAAAAAAACGAACATGCAAATAGGGAACAGCAGCTATTTTCTTAAGGGAATTCTGAAACTGAAGGTGAAGGACGATAATGCTAAAAATCACCATTATCATATACAGCGGAGCTCTTTAGCTCCAGCAGTACAAATTTCAGGTATCCCTATTTGCTACTGGGCATACATACATTCAATTGAGCTAATTGAATAATATGTTGTAATAATAACAATCAAATCAAGTAAAAAGAATTTGAAAAGTATTAAATATGACTGTGGTAGTTTACACTATAATTCTGCTTCGACTGGCTATTGTGTTGGCATTGGTTTATTCTGCAAGAAGTGTCTGAACATAATCAAAGCTTGTCGCGGCCGGTGTAGCGGCACTTCATGCCCTGCACCTGCTATTGTTACAAGGGTTAGTCCTTTGTAAACTTGGCTCCAACCTCCAACCTGTGACATGAGAAAAATCAATTAAAATTAAGCTGGAAAATTCATTCTGCTCCTGAATTTTCTTAATAGAGCCCTGTTCTTGTACTGACCTTCCCGTGGTCATACCAAGGGTACCAATTTACCACTGTTGGAAGCTTGAGAGCATCTATTGAGTACCTTGTCGCAGTTACAGGAACTACAGCATCTGTATCCCCACTGTGAACAGGTAAAGAGGAAAAATGCACCTAAGCCAATAGTCAATGCAATCCATGATAATACATCCCATTATTTTGCATGAAAACTTAGTTTCAGTGAAGGTTCAAAGCTTTTTTTTTATCCCCAAAGAGAGAAACCATCCATTCATAAGTTAAAATATTTGGAGAAAACATCCATTTATACCAGCAGTTCAATACCAGTATTAAATATGCAGCAAAATGGTACTACAATTACAGAACATGAAATCACCTATAGATACTAACTAATGATATCACTCACCTTGAACTGATCAAAATATGTACCATATGTGAGCACATATGGTACATCGCTGTCATAAAAAATAATACAAGAGGCTAAAGCTACTGGTGTTCACCTGAAAACCCAGATCTTGATACCAGCTGCTATCAGTTCTTGGTAGATTGGAAGCATAGATCTTGGGGAATCAGCCCAGTAGGATCCAACAATATCGCTGTGACAGATAGTGTACATGAGTTCACATGTCTAAAAAAGGAACATCAAATATATGTATATGTCAAGTACAATCATTATAACCTGCATGTTTGCCAAGGGTAATGAATTCCAGTTGTATTTGCATGCATTGCCATCTGCACTTCTGGTCTGTTGTAGTAAATACTTGCATATCTCTCAGTACAAGGATCGTAGGCTCTGGACAACCAAGGCTGTGGATGGGAACATGTAATTAGACATAGAAAGGAAATGACCCAAATATATTCTTTGATACAAATATACAGTAAATCAAGTTTAGAAGCAATGTTAATGAACAATAATTAGGAAAAAGAACAAACATAACTTTATTCACAGCAATCCATTTATTCCATAGAAGTACATCCAATGTAAATTGTCCAACACAAGTGTAAATGCACCGTAGAATCAACAATCGAGGGTTAGATTTCACAGTTGGATAAATGCACTGTGTGCATAAATGCAATGCAAATTTTCCCGCGGCAATCACAAACTGTATATTTCCTTGTTAGTGAACCTGTTTACTCCATCCAATTACCTTATGTACCATTGGCTGTTGCCAAAAATAATAATTGTTTGTGTGATGGACCTTTCTTGCTCTTTTCTGACTACAACAGCACAAAACCGATTGGGTTGACAGAAAATTGATTCTGTTTATGCTCCGTGTTAATTTCATATCTAAATGGAGCTACTACATCAAGTTAAAGTAATTGCATCATGCTTGACCATCTGATAGTTTCAGTAGCATCTGGCGATTGACATTTGATTGCTCTCTACTGAGTGTGAATGGTCTCAAAAGTAAAAGGAATCTCTCTTTCAGTGATTAAGAAATGGAAGTCTGGAAAATTAGATATGTGAAATGATATCGCAACAAGATTATCTGGTGGAAATTCAAAAAAAGGAAAGGAGGAAAAAAGCACTTACATAGCGTCCACCCAAGCCAAGCTTGAGAGAGCCGGTGTCATTGCATGGCTTTGTATTCAGACTATAAGGATCAATATTGCCTTCTTCAGCACTTGCTAGATTCAGGTTCTTGACACAGTCAGGTGAAGGGTGTTGTGAGGATTCAAGCAAGCATGTTGCCTTCAGGTTGTGATAAGTCTTGTCAGAGATCAGACCATGAGTCCACCAATACTCAAAGGTACCAAGGTAGTCATGGTAGTCATCAGTGACTGCATTGCCTACCTTAATTGTTCAGAAATTACAAAACTTTCAGAAAGAAGCATAAATAAAGTGGAACCAGTACAGATAAAAATCGAGCCTGAGATTTACCATGAATCCTTTAAAATTAATTGTCGGATTCTGAATGCCTTTGTTCTTTTCATATATGAGCTGGGCTAATTGTGGAACGTAGTGTCCTGCAAGGCCAAACAATTCAACTCTTTCACACTAAAATGAGCCAGCCCAAACAGAATTCTGAACTTGTGACACAGAAACTTTACCCGCATAACTTTCTCCAGCAATATAGAACTCCCTGTACTTGTACTGTGGGAATCTCTCCAGCCAATTCACGAGAAAAGCATAGGCATCCAGTGCTACAAGACAAGACAAAGGCAAGTACAAGAGGTTGGTACCTGAAATCTTGATCAACCAAGGTAACTGGGCAACTCGCACAGGAATGGCCATAATCAGTTTTACCTGTCTTTGCATCTCCCGCGGTGTACAGATCCAGCGACGAGTTCGAATACGAGAACCCCACGCCGGCCGGCGATTCCAGGAAGAGCAAATTGGCCGCTGCAGTCAGCGTGAAGCAAGCAAACCGGAAACAAATCAGCCACATCCGGCACCAGCATTGCAGAATCGATTCCATGTCCAACTGAGCTCAAGAGCACGCACCCTTGTTCCAAGAATTGGGGTTGAGGTAGAGAGTCTGGCCGTCCGGCCTGATGCGGAACGGGCCGACCTCCTCGGACGCGCCGTAGCCGACCGACGAGCAGCCAGGCCCGCCGTTGAGCCAGAGGACGAGCGGCGCGATGGGCCCGGCCGCCGGCACCGCCTCCACGAGCCAGTAGAAGAGCGCGCGCCCCCGCGCCGGGTTGACGGTGACGTAGCCGGAGTACTGCGAGAACCCCACGTTGGGCGGCTGGCCCGGGAGCTCGCGGATCCGGTCGCTCTCCTGGTCAGCGGTGGCCATGGCCGCCACCCCCGCTACCACTAGCAGCAGCACTACCGCCACCAAAGCCGCGGATTGGTGAGCCATTGGCATTGCCGACAAGCTCCAATGCCTGGGCATGGGCAGAGAGAGGCAAGCTGCCAATGCAATGCAGCTCTCCCCGAGATCTTTTGAGACACTGGAGGCTGGAGTGGAAGTAGATTTCAAGCAGTGGAAGTGGAACTGTGCTTGCACCCAACACAGTCCTTACACTCGCGGAGTATGCACAAGTGCACAACAGCACTCCAGCTGCTGCTGTTGCTGACCAGGGAGATTGCTTGCGCGGTTGCCTTGATTTCAGTGGGGATTTTAGGTCCGCACGCCACGCTCAGGAGGCCACTCCCATTGACCAAGGACAGCTCAGGAGCTCGAGCGATGTCTCCTGGAAGCGTCAAAGGGAGACGGAACGGAACCGCGAAGGCAGCTGACCTCGTCCGGTGCCTCTGGGCTCTGACGACTAAAAGCCAGACGCGCGCGGCCGGCAGGCGGTTGGTGCGGGCAGAGAAGTACTACAAGCCGAATGTGCCGAGATTTCCTCACCCGCGTTTCGATGATTGATTGGCACGGGTACAGCTCAGGCGCCGCGCAGCGCCCCGGGGGAAAAAGGCCCGGATCAGATCGCGCGCCGTACCAGCCCTGCCCGAACGCGAGAAAACTCGCAGGATTAGGCGAGGCGGCGTCTACTACACCTGCGTGCTACAGCACAGCGCGGCAAATGGGATGTCGGGGGAGCCTAGTGGCTCTGTGGTGGCGCCGGTGGTGCGCGTGAGAGCAGAGCCGAGCTGTGCCGTGCCGGGGGAAGGGAGGGGCGGCGGAAGCGGCTGGAACGAGGCACATGGGGTGGAGGGTTGGAGGGAAACCGTGCGGGAGGCAGCAAAAAATATTCGCGGGGCTGGGGCGCTTTCTCATTCTCAACTGCTCTTCCGCGGCAGCATCGCAGCGGCGTCCGTCGCCAGTCGCGTGCGCGCATGCGTGGATGAACGTGGAAACTGGAAAGGGCCAAGCAAACCACACCAAAACTAAACCAAACACGCGGACTGCTACAGGGGCATGTGAGTGTGGGATCGTGTATTCGTGTGAGCTGTGTTGCCGTGTTGGCAATTGGCATGGTTCGTTTCATGCCAGGAGGAATTGGTGCTCGACAGCGCAGGCGCAGGAATT
>DXKC01003561.1:0-11425 GCA_031170775.1 Cymbopogon citratus
TAATTTCTACACGAACGAGGCAATCCCTGCAACCCTAGCGCGTTTAGGGTCTGACTGATTTGGGAACAGCGCGTAAAAGATCCCCCTTTCGGTTTCCTCCAAAACCAAAGGGCAGCTGGCGTCGTACGCAACCGACGAACCCTAATAATTTGAAGAAAAAAAAAAGGTGGCAGCAATTCGCAGCCGCATTGTGGGAACCGGGGCGGAATTGACGAGCTTGGGGCGAATCGGGGACGTAGGCGGGGAATTTCCGCCGAATCCAGCGCCCCAGATCGATCAAGACGCGCCGCCGCAATTCAAAATCCCGGGACGAAAAGAAAAAAAAATTGAAATATCTGCAGAGGGAGCAGGAGGATGGGAAGGGGAGAAGCAGTGCGTACGGTGGGGAAGGTGTTGGAGGTGTAGGAGATGAGCATGCAGGTCTTGCCGACGGCGCCGTCCCCGACCGTGACGCACTTTATGAACCTGGACGCGCTCATCCTCTTCCGCCCTCCCTCTCGCTACGGGGTGCTTCAAGGGGGAAGGAAAAGAGGGAGAGAGGCCTCCTGCTAGGTACTTCTTGTTCCTCCTCCTTGGCCGTCTGGATGGTGGAGGAAAGGGGGGGCGAGCGGGTGGTTTGAGGGAGGAAGAAGGAAGGGGGCGACTGGGAGAGGAAGCCGGGTGGCGGGAGGGCGCGCGGCGGGTGGTTAAGATCGGGAGGGAGGAGGGGCGCGGACAAATGGAGGGAGGCGCGGGCGACGCGGGAGAGAGAGGGTTGCGGGGGTGGAGGGGAAGAAGCGGTCTCCGCGGCGGAGCGGGATGGTGGTGGGTGCCCCCAGCTGCTGGTGGTGGTGGTGGTGGAGGTGGGGAGAGAGAGAGGGAGGGAGTGGGTGGTGGCCCGGCGCGGCGGTGGGTAGGGAAGGAGAGAGAGGAGGAAGAGACCTGAGGGGTGGCCACGGTGTGCGCGCGCATCATTTCCTTCTTTATTGCCCCTCTGCTCTGCCTCTACCTGCCATGCCATGGCATGGCATGCCCCCCGTGCATTATTACTCACTCTCCTGCACTACACTCCTGTACTTTGTTAGGATTAGTGCTATTATTATCATGAATGATCATCATCACAAGCCATTTCAGTTCTTTTAAAGAAAATTGTAGTTATCTTCACCGGCTCCGATGAGATTTTGGCGTGCTTCGGCTCCTGGCGGGTTAGGGTTTACAAAGTTTAAGGATTTGGAGTCATGACGGTGGAGATTCGTCGTGCTTCAGTTTCGGGCGAATTAGGGTTTAAAAAGTTTAAGGATTTGGAGTCATGGCGGTGGAGATTCACCGCGCTTCGGTTTCTGGCGGGTTAGGGTTTGAAAAGTTTAAGGATTTGGAGTCACGACGGCAGAGATTCGGCGCGCTTCGGTTTGTGGCGAGTTAGAGTTTATAGAGTTATTAAGGATCTGAAATCAAGGCGACAGTTTCTAGGTTAGAGAAAGAGCTGTGATTGGGCTACGGAGACAATTGGCGGACGTGGAGGTCGACGTGGAGGGGCCGGGGTGTGCGTGGAAGAGAACAGTAAGGCGGTGAGGTGGAAGGGCGGGTATGCATGGCGGAGAACGATAGGCAGTTAGGTTAGGTCATTGCATAGTGAGGTGATCGGTGTCGGAGACAAGCATCGGTTATGTGTAACCGCGATGATGGTGTGTGGTTGAGTTGTTAGTGGTGGAGGAAGTTTAATGGGGAAGAAATGGAAGAACCGTTAAGATATAACATAGATAGAGATAAATGGTTTACAATTTAGGTTGAGGAGCGAGATACCTGGATAGGATGTAACATAAATGCATCCTTTCTATTTCCTTTATAAAACTTTTAAAAAGAGACTTTGCAAATAGCTGGATATACTACTAGTACTTAGTACTAGAGCATCACATGGGAGGTGGGTTTCTGTCTTTTGGTTTAAAGAAAAAAAACAAAGAATATCCTCCCTTGCGAATGGAGATTAATGCACAATAATCTTCATCACGTCACTGAGTTTATTGTGCTTAACTTTCTAATAATCTTTTAACAGAAATGGCAATACTTGCTAAGAATGCCATAATATTACGGTCGGGATACTTTCGTACGATAGGCTAATGCATGCTTCCAAGTGACGTTTATCCAGCAACAAAAGTCATTGTCATTGCCATTTCCCAAATGTTGCTTAAGGGCATTCTTCAACTGCCCTGTTGTCTCGTCCTCTTGATGATGTCTCTGCTCCCTAATCATCACACCCTTCTCCTTTTATATGTGTCTACCAGCTGCCCACATACTACCATTTATTTTTATTTTAATCGTGCCTTTCATTTGGGGCCATCCAGGCACTAGGCGTCCTTGCTTCTTTTTCTAGTGAACGACTCAACTGCCCTTGCGTTTTGGTGAACATCTAAAAGTTGCTACTACGAACTGTTTCCAACAACCAGCAGGTAACACCATCGAGAATGTCCAGAGAAAGTGAGATTTGTTTGTTGCCACAAAAAAGACACAACATTCAGTGCTTGACATCCTATCTGATATGATGTATGAACTGCAATTACTAATAATAAATAAATACTTTGATTAAACCTTTAAATCTTGATGCATACTCCCTCCGTCCCAGAAAGAGTGTTGTTATGGGATGCGTGCCAGTAAAATTTTCTCAACTTTGACTAGATTTATAGGAAATATGTGCAACATTTAAATCTTCAAATAAATTTATTAAAAAACTAGACTTCATGATCTTTCCGATGATACTAATTACTTAGCATATATATTTATATATTTTAATATATAATTACTGGCATTTTAAAAACGTGAATTTCTCGAGAAACGAGAATGATATTTATTTTGGGACGGAGGGAGTACTCCTGCATGGTAATAACTGGCATGTATTTGCTCATTGCATTGATGAACAGACCAAGCACTCCGACACATCATTCGTACATGTCATTTGGTCCAAGATTATGGTACTAGGGCTTTGTTTAGATCTGTGAATTAAGGTCAGAAATACTGTATCAGAATTCCTATAGCATTTTGTTTGTATTTTGTAAAAATTGTCCAAACTTTGACTAACTAGGCTTAAAATGTCCGTCTCGCAAAGTACAACAAAACTGTGCAATTAGTTTTTAATTTTATCTGCATTTAATACTCCATACATTTGCCGACATTTTAATGTGATGAAAAATCTTCTTTTTCCATAATGAATTTAGGATGAGGAATTGGGAATCTAAACAAGCCCCAGCAATCACATGACACATTTCTGGCGAGCAAGCAGCAAAGCCCCATCCAGCTGTGAGATGGGAGCAGCTGCGAAGAACCAAATACGTACACCGTCATACGTGTGCAGTGCAGTGTACTACCACAAATAAAAAAATTGGGGCAGACAGCTAATACAATCCAGGATCCAACTGGACAAATTAGGTTGGAGCGCTTGTCCCCATTATCCCACATCGACAATGGCACCCAGTCACAGTCACAGGTACCCCAATCACAAGGCATGGAAACAAAATTTGCTGATTCGGTCAGATGCATGCAGCAAAATTCAACCCAGATTACTGACACCTCAACTCACTGACATCTTAGATTCACCTGAATTCAACTGGTGCCAAAAAAAATATTTATCAAATACAATACCATAAAGCCGGGATTCCCACCTCATCTGTGTCAAAATTTATTCTTTCTATGACTCCTGCACTTTTCTGGTCCAACAGAAGGCAAGGCACAGAAAACAGTTGGGCAAAACCTTTGCTTGTAGTCTACATCAAAAGGTTAGGCACGCAACCCCCACCTTATTTCTGTTGGATTGTGCAGTTATTTGAAGTTGTGGGTTCTTTTAGCCGACTCAAGTGTGTTTGACAAAAGCATTGCAATTGTCATCGGCCCAACACCTCCTGGAACTGGTGTGATTGCTCCGGCAACCTTGGAGGCTTCCTCATAACAGACATCTCCGACGAGCCTATAACCCCGAGGGCTTTCTGGGTCCTGCAGCATTCCAAATCACTAGTAAGCAGAAAAAAACACGAAGAGCTAGGAAAAAAGAGTGCCACTCTAATATGCAGAATACAGTTCGGATACGACAACATAGTGAACCTGAACCAGGCTCACGGATAGGACAAATTTATATTTAAGAATATTAATTGATTGATCATCACATGCTGCACAGGCATATAATAAAATGTGAAGAAATGTCACCTGGAACACTCTAACATGGGGCTCATAAATTTAAGAAGCCAATTTCAGTATTAATAAATGGATTCTCATTGGGACCATAGGGGTATGTAGGTCCTGGTGGATTAAAGTTCTGTGAATCTGAAGTCCTGGACCAAACAAAGTAATAAAAACTAAGGTGCCAGGTGCGACAAAAACTTCCTAACAATTTTAAAGAAAATCGCAGAATGCCAGTACTCCTGTAGGTCACAATAACATACTGAAATTCAAAGAGGCCATCGCATTGGGAATTTGCATTTGAAGGTGGTTCACAAAATTTTTCCATGTACAAACATGCATTCAGTTAACACACCTCTTTAGCATCATATGAACATGATTGAAAACAATAAGGTGTTAAGAACAAGAAGTAGGCATTTTGGTCTGAAGGAAGTTAGGTTAGGCCATAGCAGAAACACAAAAAGAACCACACAAACCCAAAAAGGAAGGATATAAATAACATAAAAATAGCAATATAGTACTACAGAGTAGTGATGAATTAAAAGGGTGTCAGGAATACGAAAAAATGGGTCTTACATCAACTGGATTGATGCCAACATCAATAATAGCTGCTCCAGGTTTTATCCAATTCCCTCTGACCAAGTTGGCAACTCCAACAGCTGCAATGACTATATCTGCCTGTCTTGTTATTTCCTCAGGGTTCTTAGTTTGTGAATGTACAATGCTGACAGTTGCATTTGCTTTCTGATAGCCATATAAAGAAAGATTAATCAGACACAATAATAAAATTGTTAAGCTATTTGAAATAAATAAGATCCAGTTCATACCTGCAACAACAATGCAGCAGGCATTCCAACAATATTGCTTCTTCCAATTACAACAGCTCTCTTCCCTTTAATTTCGACTCCATATCGGTGTAGCAACTCCATGCATCCTTTTGGGGTGCAAGGTACAAAGAACGGATCTCGGCCTTGCATTGCAAGTCGTCCAATGTTCAGTGGATGGAAGCCATCAACATCCTTTTCAATACTGACAGCATTCAAAATGTTCTCATCGTTCATATGCTGCAAATGATTTCACAGCAGATGTGTGATTGTTTGGTGGACGAAAACCATTAATTACTTTATACTAACAGCATTCAACGTTTTACCAGCAATAGCATGTTGCAACTTACTGTACTATCTAGCATCAGTTATGCATGTAATGAAGTTCAAGCATCGTCATAAAGCATTGCAATTGCTATAAAAATAAATGGGGGCAACCAACTCACTAAACCACATATTCCATGACATTATACAGTGTCATAACCAGAGAGCTACATTTAACACTTTCAGGAATTAGGACATAAAAAGTGTTATTCAGTAAGACAAGATAAGGAAGCATATTATGCACCATAGCAAAATTCAACCATTTAAGAAGCCTGAGCTAGATGTAGCATGGTATGCCATATACTTTCCAGGTAGATAATCATTAAGAGGCAAAATAAAGTAGTAAAACTTAAATATTCTAGCTGATTATTACTAGGAGCAGAATTGCATCTCTAGATTCCTATTCTGCTGGTTACATATACTAGCCAATTGAGTCTTGACAATCGGACAGACGGACACTCACACGAGGTAAGGGCAACTGAACCAAGATGCCATGCACAGACGGGTCACTGTTGAAGTTCGCTATGTGCTTGATAACCTCCTCCTCAGAGCTGTCCTCAGGCAAGTTGACCTCGTACGACTTTATACCGACCGCTTCACAGGCCTTCTTCTTGTTCCGCACGTAAGTCTGTGAATCCTTCCTCGACCCGACAAGGATGACCGCCAGGCCAGGCACTATGCCAATCGCATCCTTCATCCTGGTGACCTCAACGGCTATTTCTTCTCTCACTTGCTTCGCCACAAGCTTCCCGTCAATCACTTTGGCTGGTGCATCGGCTGAGACGGTTGCTACATGTGAAGACAAATCAAAAGGTTGCAGAGTCAGAGTTTGCCAGTACACTTGAAACTGATAAATAGCTATTTCCTTCAAGGGAACACATTCTCTGTTCCATTTTCAACATCATCACCTAACGTCCTAACGTAAACTTCCTTCAATACAAGCGAGACCCATCACCTATCCAAAAGTTTCACCTATTCCACTACGCCCAAAATTCGACAGAAGACAGTAGCAGTACACAGTACACACTAGCATGTCAAAACGTCATCTGAGCTGAGCTGAAGCGCCCAAGACCAAGAGCGAGGCAAGCAAGCGCACCTGAGTCGGCGGACGAGGCGGTGGCGGCGGGGGCCGAGTCCATGCGGCGCGGGTGCGGGAGAAGCTGGGGCCGGGCGGCGGCGAGGAGGCGGCTGGGGTGAGCTAGAGCGGAGCAGGGGCGGAGGCGTGAAGCCCGCGGCGGGAGGAGCGCGCGGCGGAGAGGGAGGAGGCGGGCCGAGGAGCAGTCGGAGAGTATGGAGGACGCCATGGCTAGGGTTTACGGCCCCCGGGGATGTGGACAGGAAGAAGCGGCGACGGCGGCGGCGGCGTCGGTGGCGGCGTGGTTTTCGCGGGGGAGGAAAGGGGAGGTGGACGCACAAAAGTTGCCTTGCAAAAGGAGAGGGCACGAATCGCTTCGCGTGGCAATTGGCACGCGATTCGAAGCAGCAGAATGGCCCAAGCCCAATGGGCTTGCAAGAGTTTAGGGGCCCACTAGCAATAATGGATTTCTTTTAAAAAAACGTTATTGAGAAAAATAGGGAAAAAAACCATCGGAGTGTTTATATAATTTTCTAATCCTCTTGTTAAAAGTTTGCCTTCAGCCCTTCATTAAGCAACAGAGGGAGTACCTGTACAACACATGCAGGTAGACAAAATTTCAGCTCTCCCTAGAAAACTTGACAGAGTTTATAGGACTTGAAAGAGCATCCATCAATGTAGTCGAAATTTAACATCAAACAATTTATTGTTATGTCAATCACGAGCAACATCCGAATTTAAACAGTTTTTATAAATATGCTTATGAACACCTGTAATGATCCTGTAACTGTAGCCACGCAGAGAACATCCTCATCTAATAATTCAATATTACTCCCATTACACAACCAACCTATATGATAAAAAAAAACGCTTTATTAACCACTGAACTTCTGCTACTGGATGAAACCGAAAGGTGAGAAAACAAAGAAAAAGGACAAAAAACCCACAAGCGCAATTGCGCGCAACTTCATCCCTGACCAATATGAAGGCCTAATGCCAGAGTCTATGACGCGGCAGGAACAGCAGATTCAGCAGGGGTTTCTTGTTCCTTCGCTAACGACTCCCAGTCGACCTCCTTGAGGATCCTGAACCGCTCATCTAGAGTCACGAAGTTGGACTGTGGAGTCACCACACCACAGATGCCGGCTTTGTGTATTAGGGCTATGCTGCCACCCATGTCAGGCCCATGAAGCTTCCCAGTCAACAGTACTCGAAGCGGCATGAAGAGCCCTTTGCCCTGGTCACAAACGATACAATAAAGCAAAAAGTCAAAAAATTTCAGTTTGCAAGTCTACTGCTAGATACAAAACCTTACTAAGGTTTGGTCAAATCATTCAGTTGCAATTTGGTGATCCCAGACAATCATATCAGTGAGATAGGTCACTTACAAACCAAGCAACGAATCCAGTGGTAACTAAGTCAAAAGCACAACAGAACAAAAAGGAAGTCGTTATAGGATCACACACCTTTCTTTTCATAGACTTGCCAAAACCTTTAACCCACTTCTGCCAACCATCACGACCCTCAGCTAATGCTTGAGTGAGTTCACCGCTATCATAGGCAGAAATAAGACCTGAAGCAACCTCAGAAATCTTGTGTTGCACCACAGGTTTAGCTTCCTCACTGGAGAACACAAGCAAATGAGTAACTACTTTATTTACCAAAGAGTCTATTTTCCATAACAAGAAAATCAATCACAGGAAGCTATCTAGGTGACAAACCATGAACGAGAAAGTTGTAGATAAGCAGGGAAAATAGAATCACTGGTCAATAATTTAATCCATTATGTTGTTTTTACAAACCTGCTTAAAGTAGTATGAAGAGGATACGACAGCAAATTTGTAAGAGCTGTATCAGCATCAGTTATCAAATCAATACCGTCCTTCAAAAGCTCAGCAGCTTCCTGAATACAGTATCAACTTTTCAGATTCCATATGATAACCTATTTCTATTTACTAGAAATTTTTAATTCAAAAAATGAAAGCAAAGTTTTTATTGTGCTTCCAAAATAGATGGAAGCTTTCTTTTTTTATATATCTTCCTGATAGCTTTAATCTTGTAGAGACAAAACATGTTACTATTGATCTCTGGTACCTCTAATATTTACTTCGAAATAGGACAACCTAGGTGCACAGGAAAACAAAATGGCTTGCAATTTTACCTGAGCAAAACCACTTTCAGATTCCTGGAGAATGCCTGTGTTCTTCCACCGATCCTCAAAAGCCTTGATGAGTTCATCATGAGGAAATGATCTTAAATGTTGTCCATTCATCCATCTAGACAGGTTCAGAAGGAAGATCAGTATCAAACTATAAGAGGAAAGTCCTATGAGGTTGCTGCTTTTCAAGGGCATACTAGACAGGCCAAGAGTATCAAAAGGATAGAAATTAGTGAAAATCTATGTGTCAAACTCATCATAGTATTTGATGTGTTGTACTATAACAAACTGCAGTAAGCAGACACAAAGAATGAGCACCAGCATATCTAATTTAAGATCACCGTATTTGGCCATCTTTTACAACAGGCAATAGCTTGGATGAGGTTCAGATGCTTCCTAGCTCAAATCCATTTATTATCTCCGATGTAAGTTTCAAAAGTAGCCATTCATTTGATATCCAAGCTTCTAGAAGTACTACTGTCAAGCAGATTTATCTAAGAGTTGATACAGCAGCCTCCAAAGTGGCACTTATAGTTCTCAGATCATTCAAATACATGAGAGTAAGGCTTTCAAAGTTAACAAAGAGCAAGCATCAACAAGCTTCTAGATTAAATCAGATGTACTGAATATTTTGAGTAATTATATGATCTTGATAGCTACATCACAATATCTTTAATACAGAGAAACATGGTATATGGAACTTACTTCAATTTTGTTGCATCGAAGACTGCTCCACTTTTGTTGACACGATTTATAGTGAATTTCTGGACTGCAGATTAGAAATACCACCAAAGTGAGAATAGCAGTTTTTCTTTTTAATTCAAAAGGGACCAAAGAATGTTTCAGTGAAAATGATAGGAGAAAGAATATTGAGAACAAACCTAGGTCATCAATAGTGAAGAACTCATTTTCAGTACCATCACCCCAGCCCAGTAGTGCTAAATAATTCACCATTGCCTGAGGTAGGTAGCCCATCTCTTTATACTGCGCAGAGAAAAAGAAACAACATGCTTCATTCTTATGCCATGTATATATAATATAATATGTTGGCAGAGATGAGAAAGGGAATAGTTGGTAAGTTACCTGCCCAACAGAAGTAGCTCCATGCCGTTTAGACAGTTTACTTCTGTCAGGAGCCAGAATAAGTGAAACATGAGCAAATGAAGGCATTGAGAATCCAAGAGCCTGAAGACGAACGTAACGTTACACAAAATATATTATCAGTGCTAACTTTTTGAAGTTTCAAGAATACAGATTATGAAAAACAAGATAACAGAATGTAGAGGGTATTACTTTGTAAATTAGAGCTTGCCGCAATGTGTTTGGTAAATGCTCTTCAGCTCTGTAACAAAACAGGGTAAACAATTGACTCCAAGGGTGCCAAACATTCAAAAAAAAGACTGAAACAGAGTTTCTGTTTTCCTTATTACCTGATAACATGAGATATTTGCATGGTAGCGTCATCAACTGTCACACAGAAGTTATAAACAGGCTGTCCATTGCTTCTCATAATCACAAAATCGCCAAGCGTGTCTAAGTTCCAACTGACCTTTATGAAACTATCCGCTGATCAGTTCATGTGATCACTTTTGACAATATGCAAATCAACATATATAAGCTAGTACTTAAAAGCAAGGTATTCTGAAGCTTATGCTCTAGGTTTTGACTCATTACCTCACCACGAATTAAGTCATTAATTTTCAATGACCCTTCCTTTGGCACACGGAAGCGGTAAGTGTAAGGCGTCCCTTTCTCTAACTCCTGCTGCACTTCTGCATCTGAAGCACTTGCCCACTTCCCCATATACACAGGAGGAAGTTGCCTTTGCTTTGCGACTTCCTTCATTTGCTCAAGTTCCTGAAGAAATGGCAATAACATAAAATTATATATGACTTGACCAGTACAAAATACTGCATATCCTGTCAAATGACTTCAAATTTGGTTATTCCTTAGGATCGTGAGTCATGGTAGAATTGATTGCTAGAATTTTCTCTAAAACATAATGGATCAGATATTTACTATGAAGGTAAAAAGTTTTGAGAACTCTGCTTCTTATATCCATAAAGAGAATGAATAGCACATGCACGTGCGAAGCTGGGATTATGGAAACAACTGCACTTGATAACAAACAGTTATCATGCAATTTATGCAAGGGGAGAACAATACCTCACTGGAGCAAAAGCAGCGATAAACCGCGCCAGAGTCCAAAAGCTTCTCAGCATACTGCTTGTATAGTGAATTGCGCTCTGACTGGCGATAAGGCCCAAATTCCCCACCGACATCAGGACCTAGCCAAATATGGACGACGAACAATTATTTCTAGTTGTGCTATTTCTGTTATGATTGTATAGATAGCATGGGCACGCTCCACAATGATCTGATGAAACTGAATATTCATCGCAATGCTTGCATATACATTAGCCCATTGCAGGTGCAGGGGAACACAACAATGAAGAGGAAATTAGCAGGCAATGTTTTTGAAATCTGCAACCAATTTACCCGCACCTACAGAGTACGATTTGTGCTGACTCCTAAGGCCGCCATATTACAGTCGAGTGGAGGCCCGTATTGTGTTAAGAGCATAATAGTGGCAAAATGAGATGCTAGATCTACGAAGCAGTAGTGATCATTAAGCACAGCTGCAAAGCAACCGCAGGACTACGAGGTCAGAAAAATGTGCGAGGCACAACGCTAGGCAATCAACGAGATGGCACGTAATTCGTAGTGGTGAAAGCGCAGAGCAAGAGAGACAGTCAGCACCTTCGTCCCATTCGAGGCCGAGCCAGGCGAGGTCAGCAAGGACAGCCTCCTCGGACTTCCTGGTGGAGCGCTCGAGGTCGGTGTCCTCGACGCGGAGCACGAAGCGCCCGCCCTTGGAGCGCGCGAAGAGGTAGTTGAAGA
>DXKC01003563.1:0-15590 GCA_031170775.1 Cymbopogon citratus
GAGTGCTTTCTTGAGGGTTTGAAAAGATTCATGGCACTCATCACTAAAGATGAAAGGTGCATCCTTAGCTAAGAGACAAGTGAGGGGTCTAGCAATTTGGGAAAGTCCTTGATGAAACGCCTATAGAATCCCGCGTGTCCTAAGAAGCTACGGATTCCTTTCACATTTGTGGGAGGTGGAAGCTTTTCAATAACTTCTATTTTTGCTCTATCCACCTCTATCCCACGTTCGGATATCTTATGTCCTAGCACTATTCCTTTCTGAACCATAAAGTGGCATTTCTCCCAGCTCAGGACTAAGTGCTCTTCTTCATACCGTTGTAAGACTCTTTCTAAATTCTCCAAGCAATCATCCAAGGTTTTTCCATAGACAGTAAAATCATCCATGAATACTTCCATGATTTTTTTGATCATGTCAGAGAAAATAGACATCATGCACCGTTGGAAAGAAGCTGGAGCATTGCACAACCCGAACGACATCCGTCGGTATGCATAAGTTCCATACGGGCATGTGAAAGTGGTCTTATTTTGGTCATCGGGGTGGATAGGGATTTGGTGATATCCAGAATAACCATCAAGGAAACAAAAGAAAGAGTGCTTTGCAAGCCGTTCCAACATTTTATCAATGAAGGGTAACAGAAAGTGGTCTTTCTTTGTAGCCTTGTTGAGTTTTTTATAGTTAATGCACATACGCCACCCAGTGACAATTCATTGAGGGATGAGTTCATTCTTCTCATTCCTAACGACCGTCATTCCTTCTTTCTTTGGCACAACTTGAACAGGGCTAACCCACTCGCTATGTGGCACGGGATAAATAATCCCAGTGTGTAGGAGTTTAAGGACCTCTTTCTTAACGACCTCTCGCATAGCATGGTTAAGTCTCCGTTGTGGTTCCCTTGAAGGTGTACAATTGGAATCGACAGGGATACGATGCGTGCAGCGAGCCTATGATGATTACTAATTCCCTTGAGGTCTTCGAGTGAGTAACCTATGGCTGATCTATGTCTTTCAAGAACAGTGATAAGTCTATGTGTTTCATCCTTAGAAAGCTTGTCACTGATGATTATTGGAGTTTCTTGGTTGTTGTTGAGAAAGATATATTTAAGGCCAATAGGAAGAGGTTTTAATTCTATCGAAGGAGATGGTGTAGGCTGTTCGAATGTGTCTAGCTCTATGGGCTCGGCCCACTCTTCCTCTTCTTGAATAAAATGTTCATTGTCGAAAAATGGCTGAGCCATATCTTCTTGATAAACCATCAAGACCTCCTTGATAGGGTCTTGTTCAGGTTTGGGTTCTACTATTGTGTTATTTGATTGGGCAAGAGGAATAGCAACAGTAGAATTCCCAACCTTGAAGTCTAAATGACCTCGTAGTGGTTTTTCCTGTAGAAGCCTCATGATGGGTCTACCAATCAAGAGAGGAATCTCTGCGATGTCATAAATGTGGAAATCTAAACAAATCCCAGAGTTCTTGATTCTAACAGGAATAGTCCTTAATACCCCATGGCATTCAAGAATAAATCCTGATGTGCCTTGTAGAAGTTTTTGAGATGGGCTTAAGGATGCGTCAGGATAAAGAGTTTTAGCTAACTCTTTTGAAATGATGTTTATCCCGACAAAAGGATTATAGTGGACTTTTCTAGCGGACCCTCTAACTTGGCATAGAAGAATTGTTGAAGGAGCAATGATTCGAGCTACCTCGGGAGATAACTCCGCTTCCTTGAGCCATTCATAACTCATGATTGCAGAAAGGCTTTTAATGTGTTCTATGGCAACGGATTCTTCTTGTGGTATAGAAGGAGTGGTCTTTACTCGAGGTCTCACTTGGATAGGAAAATTCGAGGTATTTCCATAATCTTCAAATATATCTTCCTCGAATTCAAAGGGAAGCTCTAAAGGAGATGGTTCATCATCCTTTGGTTGGATTTGCGTTCCCTCACTGGGAAGTTTTTCAACAACCAAATTATTAGAAGAGTCAATTGGAATTTCTAATTCGGTTGTGAGTACTTCCTCCTTTGGTTCAGGGCTATGCTCGACTTCTTTTTCTTCTTTGGGAAACTCATCAAAAATGCCAGTGTAAGGGGTGTTTTCAAGGATTTTCTCAAGGATGCCTTTCCCTTCACTAACAATTTTATGTGAGAATGAACCTCCTGAAGTGATGTCGAGATGCAGAGCAGCTTCCTTGTTAAGACCATGATAAAAGTGATAGAGTAGGGCATGGTCAGGCAAAGAAAGGTTTGGGCCGGAATTGGTAAGGCTCGTGAACCTAGCCCAAGCTGATCCTAGTGTTTCCTTCTCTTTTTGTTCGAATTTAAGAACTTCTATTCTAAGATCAGCGATTCAATAAAGAGGGAAGAAAGCAAGACAAAATTTGTCTCGATGTTCCTCCCAATTTCCATTTACGCCTCCTACAGAATGAGCATACCACTTTTTCGCTCTTCCCACTAGGGAGAACGGAAATAATTTCCATTTAAGGGTCTCTTGTGTCATGCCAGCGATTGTCCGACAACAACACAACTGCTCAAATTCCCTAAGGTGGGTGTATGGATCTTCATTTTCTAACCCAGAGAAGGATAGCTCCTGAATCATGTCTATAAAAGCAGGGCGAAGCTCATAGCCATCCAAAAGAATGGGATGTGATGATGGTGGAGGCTCTAGCAAATCGCCCTTTGGAGCAAAGAATTTATATATAGGAGTGAAATCCATGTGGTAAAGGTAGTGGTAAGAAAAAGGTGGTAAAAGAAAAAAAATGATACACAGATGAACTTGGTTCCAAACTAGCACAGCTACCGTTCCCTGGCAACGGTGCCAGGAAGCTTGTTGGGTATTTTAAACGCAAACAGAATAATCCGCAAGCGCACGGATACTGCTGTAGCTTTCACCCGGGAGTATTCCAGAGCATCGATTTCCACGAGGAACTTGAGTGTACTAATTAAGGCTCTAATTCGTCCAAGGATAACTATATGTTTTTGTTGGGAAAGAGAGTATGTTTCCTAAGAGCTTTATAAGTGATCTAGGAATCAAATGTTTACTTTAAATATTATTTATTTCGGGACATCAGAACACTAGCCACAGACAGGGATGAGAATGGGGCTAGGAAGCTCCGACTACGGTCCTACAAACACCAATCCGAACGAGGTGGAATACGTCGGCCGTTAGGGCTGTCACTACCCTAGGGCTACCACAACAATCCGCAGGATTGGGTGCAATTCCAGGTAATCTCTAGACTAAGCACCATGCCTAATCTATTAATTACTACTCTAGCATTGCAAAGACTAGAGCACTTGATGCAAGCGGGAATCCAATAAATAAACTTGAAAGTAAATACTAAAACTAAATAAAGAACTTAGGAATTATGAATTATAAAGAACCTGGAGAGTAGCGCGCAGACGAACCAGTTGCTACAAAATTACAAAGTTGAGGAAGATCCGACAGGCCGGCTCCTCCTATGCGCCTACTCCTCTTCTCCCTCCCTCTTTTCTAGTTTACAACTACATGAACTAGACAACTAGAAGAACTAGATCTAGATGAACTAGAACTAGAACAAGATGAACTAGACAACTAGAGGGATCTTTATTTCTACTTGGAGAATTAAAACCCTAGCTTTTGATCTATAGAAGAGATATGATGAGATAGCTAGGGGGGATCCCTGGGGTCTGCTTATATAGTCCTATAGAATGCACCACAACCATTGGATCAAACCGACATAAAAACATAGTGGAGATTACTCCTCAAAGTCGGTGGAGGCAGGATCCACGAGCCTCAGCCTGATTGGTTAAGGTGGGCAGGCGGGCGCCTGGCCCTTTGGGTTGCCACCCGGCCACCGAGCCGGCTCGGCCTCCCCTTCGGTCGGGTGTCTTCTCGAACTTCTAGATTACGAAAAAGTTGGTTTTTGGATTTTATCTCTATGTAAACCTGACATGTGGGCCTTTCTTCCTTGTTTTTAGCTGTCACCCTGCAGAAATAGATATTCACTAAAACTCATGGAATTCTGTTAGTCATAACCCTATTTCTACCAGGTGTTTGCTTATGAATCCTTTTTCATATTAAGTTGACGGTTAAAATTAAGTGTTATCTACCGTTAACACACATGCGCTAGCATTGAACACACAGACGTGGCCAAGAGAGGTCGTTCCTAGCATGGGAATGATCGAAGAGGACGTCAATCTTTTAAGGGGGTGAGGATGTGACACCCCGGCCCATGGCTTAACAGGATTAATAGGATTACTCATACTAACAAGTTGCAACTTCTTTTGCGGAAGCTCATCTCTAAAGAACTCCAAAGTTAAGCGTGCTTGGCTTGGAGCAATTTAGGGATGGGTGACCAACCGAAAAGTTCTTTCCGGATGCGCATGAGTGAGGATACAGTGTGCAGAAAAGACTGGTGTTGGTCTGTGAGGATAGTCTATGTCCTAGTTAAGCTGCTAGATGTAAGCGGGCCCGGCCTCAAGGAGGCGGGACGTTACACTTAGTGGGAGCTAAAGTAATTGTTTATTCTAATTATGCTGCTTTAAAATATTTTCTCACTAAGAAAGATGCTAAACCCCATTTGATAAGGTGGATTTTATTACTCCAAGAATTTGACTTAAAAATTAAAGATAAAAAGGGAGTAGAAAATTCTATTGCCGATCACTTGTCTAGAATGCAGTTTGGGAAT
The DNA here is from genome assembly GCA_031170775.1 of Cymbopogon citratus. Lineage (NCBI taxonomy): Eukaryota > Viridiplantae > Streptophyta > Magnoliopsida > Poales > Poaceae > Cymbopogon > Cymbopogon citratus. Next base: position 4,656 of record DXKC01003563.1, read on the forward strand.
CCGCAGGAACTACCCATCGACGACTCACTCCTGGACGATATGCTCTACAGAATCAACAGATATGACCTCTGGTATGCAGATATTGTTAATTTTATGGTTTCAGGTTATGTACCACCATGAGGCAACAAAACGAAGCTCGTCCAGGAGAGCCATTCTCACATATGGGATGAAGCATACCTCTTTTAAGTGTGCTCTGATGGCTTACTTAGAAGATGTGTCCTAGCTGAAGAAGGAATCAAAATCATTGAGAGGTGCCATTCGTCACCATATGGAGGACATTATGGGGCATTCCAAACACACGCGAAGATCTGGCAGTGTGGATTCTTCTGGCCAACAATGTATGAAGACACAAGAGAATTTATCCGGAGGTGTGGCCCGTGTCAAATACATGGCAATATCAATTCAAGGGATTCCATGCCACTCATCAATAATCTCCAGATTGAGCTCTTTGATGTCTGGGGGTTGACTATATGGGGCCATTCCCGCCGTCGAAGAAACATGAGTATATCCTTGTGGCAGTGGATTACGTCTCCAAATGGGTCGAAGCCATGTTGTGTAGGAGTGCAGACAGCATACATTCAAAGAAGATGTTTGAAGAAATAATATTTGTAGGATTCAGAGTTCCAAGGATAGTGATAAGTGATGGAGGAACACACTTCATCGACAAGCGCTTCAAACAGTACTTGTCGAGGCATGGGATACATCACAACGTCGCTACTCCTTACCATCCTTAGACAAGTGGCCAGGCAGAGACATCAAATAAACAAATCAAGAATATTCTACAGAAGATAGTGAATAAGATGGGGACTGCATAGAAGGACAAGCTTCCCGATGCACTCTGGGCTTACCGAACAACATACAAGACACCCATTGGGATGTCACCATATCAATTGGTGTATGGGAAGACTTGTCACTTACCAGTGGAGCTAGAATTCAAAGCTCACTGGGCTATCAAGAGATAGAACATGTATCTACAAACAGCAGGAAATAAGAGGAAGATGCAACTCTCTAAGTTAGAAGAGTGGAGAGAAAAAGCATATCACAATGCCAAGATTTATAAAGAGAGAGTGAAAAGATGGCATGACAAGAGAATGAAGGAGTCCACCCTAGGAGACAAGGTATTACTTTTTAATTCCAGGGGGAAGCTCTTCGGGCATGGAAAGCTTCAAAGTAAATGGGAAGGACCGTACGATGTGGTGAGCTCATCATCGCAAGGGGCCGTCACACTTTGCAATAATGAAGGTACGTTATTCAAGGTAAATGTTCAATGCCTTAAATTATTTTTAGAGCCCAATAATGAATTAGAGGCAGTAGACATAATTACTTTCTTTCTTAATTAGGGGTAATAGGGCTTGACCTTTTACTTTTGATTCTTTGGGGTTCGGTAACTTTTTCGAATAAAAAAATGTATAAATAATTTTGCAAAAAAGTTGAGGCGGAGGGGGCTTGATGGCTGGGCGCCCACCCAAGCATAGTGGCGGTTCGCCACCCCTTTCTCCTTCACAATCCTTCCACCACCCTTATTTGAAAAAAGTTTATGCTCGGATTATTCAATCATTCCTCATCACGTTATACCCCGAAGATGCCCAATTATGCTTTTTCCACCCCTATATAAACATCCCATGCCACTGGTCAATCTCAATCCATCATAGCTCTCCTCCCTTCCAGCTTAGAAGCTTGCTACGCCTCTCCATGCAGCCATGGTCAAGCCAGAGCCCAAGAACCTTGATAGGAGGAGGATTCCCTACGGGATCGACCACAACACCATCCCTAAGGAGGAGCCGGAGTGCAAAGCCATCGTCCCCATCAATGAACCTACTCCCCTTGCCACCATTCCACCAAGGCCATGCAGCTAAGGAAGCTCCTTCTTTGCCCAGCCTAAATTCATCGCACCCCCATCGTCACGCTGCCCGCGGGAACCGAGCTCCTGCCTCCAAAGCACAATGAGGTGCTCATGGGGGTGAAGACCAATAAGAGCGGGGAGATTGTCTGTGCCAAGTATAGCTCTGAAGAGGACACCTACTTCGAGGGAGTCCATGCTCACCCGAGCAAGGTCAAGTTCATCCCTCCGAAGGAAGCTCCAAAGCGCGCCCTGATCGCATCCGAGACTCCACTCAAGCGCCGCAAGACTGTGGCAGATCTGGAGAAGATGCTGGAGGAGCATCACGCTATCATCGCCTCTTTAGAAGCCTGCCAGCGTGTGTAGAGTAGATGCATTAGTTACACCGATAAGAGGGTGCTTAAGCTGGAGCATAGCTCCACTGACGTAGATGAGAGGGTGAAAGCCTTAGAGCACCCCAATAATTAGAGGTAATCTATCGTAGCATCTAATAGGGCATGTGAGTGAGTTAGTTTCAAGTCCACTTAGTGAAAAGTTTAGTCTAAAGTTTGCTTTGTTAAAGGTTTAATTCGTGTCAGTTTGAGTCAATCTTTTGTAATCGTAGCCCTACATGAAGATGCAATGAGAATTATATAATTATTATTAGATATGTTTTGCCTCTTTTGTCCCCACCATATTGTGAATGAAGGATAACAGGAAACAAGTGTGGGGGAGACACCCGACGAACGAAACAAATGAATTTTTGTGCAACAGTTAAAATATTTGAAAAGATACAACATGAAGACCGAGCTTGGCAAAGTGGACCCTGAGGGGCCACCTGCCAGGGGCAGCCGCCCAACACCCTTGGGCGCCTGCCCAAGGGGTGGGCCCACCTGGCGCCCGCTTCGACCACGTTCAGGTATGATCCCCCTATGTTACAAATCTTTACCTTGATCACACTGTTTCAATTTGAATGAAATATCTTGAATCAAATCACCTAATATATATATATATTGAGAAGGTAGATTATTTTAATCATGACCAAAAGATAGACTCAAACCATGATAATTCCTAGGAATTCCTGTTGCTGTTGGGAACTTTAATTACAGGGGACCCCATATCACTTAGGTTGTTGTGGAAAGTGAGATAGTATGAATCATGAGAACCTGATTTCTTATGTCTAGTCATTTGGAGAATTTCTTTTTGAAAATTTTAAATTATTAGCTACACTTCTCCTCTGTGGCAATAAATGCCTATAGAGCATCGTTGACAAATTAGAAGACTAGAACATAAGCTCTTATTTGTGTTGCGGGTAGTCAAGCCATGCTAGAACCTTGTCGAGAGGGTGTCATGCTCATAAGACCAAGTTCACCCACACCCACATATATCTGCTACCCCTACACTAGGGGTACGCAACAACATGCTTTCCGCCTTTCATTTGTCTCCTACACTCGGAGAAGATGCACACATTTATTAGGATTTCTAAATGCTCCTGGTTTGCTATCATCAAGTGCTTTAAAGTTTGTTATCCTCAGCTGTCTTCAAGTTATTGTATCTTAGAATAAGACATGGAGCCATGCAAAATAAAGCATCAAAAAAGAAAGAAGTCCAAGTATTCAAAAAAAAAGAGAGAAGAGGAAACAAAGAAAGAAAAAGTATGATGGCCCATGATCTCCAAGAAGTGTTAATCTCCAATAAGAAGAAGGTTCATTAAGGAGCATTCCCATCATTTTCTTAGCCACTAAATATTCCACACACATGCACACTTGGTCTTGGGTATGGCATTCCCCTCCGAGGATCTCGTTTTGACTACGCAATATACACAGGTAGGAATGCTATTCCTTAAAATACCTTCAACTCCGTATAATCCTCTATAGAATAGGATACAACATAAGACATATATCATACATGCCTCGGTGAGTTCCACAAATACCACATACAATGAGTGGTTCGAGTGTGCTACATGATGGAGAAGGGTAAGCAAAATTTTTCTTTGAAAAAATATTATAAAACTCCAAGTGACAGGACTGCAGGAAAAAAATAGTTGTACTTCGTGTTGTTCCATCCTCAAGTTCCCAAAGTCTTGTGGTAGACACTTTGAATCCCGCAGTGCAGATATGACTAGGAATAATCTACTATTGATGTCTTGGTTTGAGGTTATGCTTAAAGTAATCCATCATTTTCATTGAGGACGAGTAAAAGACAAGTGTGGGGGAGTTTGTTGACGGTAGATAACTCCTAATTTTAACCGTCAACTAAACATGAAAATGGACCTATATGCAAACACCTAGTAGGAATAGGGTTATGACTGACAGAATTCCACGAGTTTTGGTGAATATCTATTTCTGCAGGGTGTCAGCTAAAAACAACCAAAGATGGTCCATATGTCGGATTTACATAGAGAGAATACCGCGAACATCAACTCAGGAACAATCTAGAAGACTCTGGAGGCCGCTCCCTGCCAGCTGGGGCCCACCTGCCAGCAGGCAGGGGCGGGCGCCCAGGTGGCAGGGGCAGCCGCCCAAGGAGCTCCACCAATCAGGTGGAGTCTCGCGGATCCTGCCTCCACCGACCTTGAGAATGAATCTTAACCACCTATTTAGGTCGGTTTGATCCGAGGGTTGTGGTGCATTCTAGAGGGCTATATAAGCAGAGCCCCTGCCCCCTGGATCAAGGCGAATTTAGAAACCCTAATTCATATTTTCCAGAGAGAGTTAGCCGGGGAAGGGTCCCTTGAATGGATCCTTCTCTCTAGGGTTTTAGCAACAAGAGAAATTGAGAGAGTATAGGGTGGAGGTAGAAGTGGATGAAGCCCGGCCTGTCGGTGTCTCCTTCCAGTTGTACCTGCGAGATCAAGTCTCCTAACCTGAGGCTTGGTTCTAGGATCATTTGGCAATTCGACTTCTAATACTAGTAAGTTTATTGTTCTCATTGTTCTTTGGTTTACGAGTTTACTTTATTCGTTTTGCGTAGGGAATAGAGTAATTGTTTATAGTGTAAGCATGGTGCTTGTGCTAGGAATACTCGTAGATACTCCCTATCTGGCCGGACTAGTGGTAGCAGTGGGGGGAAGTGACAGTCCCCTTGGTGTCTTTGTAACTCACATCCGGTCAGGAGGGTTGGTAGGAATTAGTGTGCTAGGGTTAAGCATTCTCTATGGTGTCTCTTTTCCTTATGTGCCCCCCTTAGAATAATAACCACACTGCTTACCACAGGATAGAGGAAGACTGATGAAGTAATCCTCTTTATATTGCTTAATTCTCGCTATCTTGCCTTGCAGCCCAGGGGTAGAAGTTAAGACCAGGTTTGTCTTTTGCATGTTTTCTCCTAACGGATAGACAAATACGATACTCTAGATTTATCTCCTGGGTGAAGTGCTCATCGATATCCGTGCGCTTGCGGATTTTTTGTGTGTGTAACCAATATCAACAGCAGGCGATGTGGATGGGCAGTGGAGTACCTCCGATGTGCTTGTATTCCTCAGTAGAGAACCGATCGCTTGGAAGTTACTAGAGTAGAAGATGGTGGTGCTATCGACATGCGTGGCCGAGTATGTCGCAGCAGCCATGGTGGCGTGCCAAGTGGTTTGGCTGTGTCGACTGTTGACAGAGCTCACCGGGGCTCAGGCCCAGCCGTCGGCGCTCAAGGTGGACAACCAACCGGTAATTATGCTGGCAAAGAACCCAGTCTCCATGATAGGAGCAAGCATATCGATGCGAAGTTCCACTTACTTCGTGACTGCATCAATGGAGGACAAATCGTCATCGAGTTCTTCGACACCGGACGGCAGCTCGCTGACATTCTCACCATGTCACAGGTCACCTTCGGTTCTAGGAGCTGAGGAAGATGATTGGAATGGTGGAGGTCAATTGAGGACAACAGGATTAGGGGAAGATTGTAAGATATAATCTATTGATCCTCCATCTCTTTCTCCCAAACCAAGTCAAGGGCAGGTTGGGTCAGCTCATGGCTGTCCATGTCTTTTCTCATGTAACAAGTAAGGCAATAGGCCATTTAGTACTTGTAGTAGTACACCGGCAGGTAGTGGGCTGGTTGCATCATGTACTAGGAGTAGAAATGGCTGATCTAAGCCTTGTACCTTAGGAGTAAGGAGTGGGTAGAATTGTACCTTAGAAGGTACATGTAAAACCAATACATTGCAATGGAAAAGGCAGCTCTTTGCCACCATCTTCCTGGGTTCAGTTTGAGCCAATGTTGAAACTAGACCAGAGGGGTGTGTGTGTGGGTTCATAGTGCTCAGCTCATCTTCAACCTTGGTGCAGGGGAGGAGAGGAGGGAGGGAGAGCTTGGCATGCTCACCTGGGTCTTTGGTTCTAGGTCCAACAAATGCAAGGTGCAAAACAGATTCAGAATAGGGCTTTCCAACCCAAAAATAAGTTGATCTGTAAGTCTATTGAGCTGATGTGGTATAAACTCTTACATTTGTACTTTCGTCTTTCGAGCATGTAGATGCTATGGCAATTTTGATTTAGAGTTAGGATGTTATATTTTGCATGTCATCCTCTCGGTGCATTCTCCCTTTCTTTCAGAACTGGTTACAGTTACAAAATATATTTTGACAAACCATACTCTGTGAATATTTGTTCTAACTCTTTCGTTATCATATTTAACATAAACTGTTTAAATACCCAGTCTCCTTTCTGTTAGGTTATGCAAGTACAAAACATTTAATCTATATCTTGAATGTTTATATTCATCTACAATGGGTTCTATTCTTAGGCTTTGTACCTTTCGTTTGTGTCGTTGCCTGTTCTTTGTTTAAGAAGAGTTTAGAAATTAGTTTCATTTTGCTCTGTATGAGATGAAGGGAAATCAAATTCATGCATGCCTATATCTATATTGAAGATGGCCTTGTCCTGCAGTATGTGTTCAAGCTCCATGATTCTTTTCTTAGATATCCATGTTCAATCTTTTCAAACTTCAAATTAAACAATAATGTGGAAGTAGAATAATTTTAATTTCATGGCCTTCACTTGCTAAACATAGGCGAACATATTGGAGATTAGTGAATGCAAATTCATATCTAGGTGCTCATGCAAAGTTATAATGTGGCCAACTCGAGTGTGTTTAGATGGACTAGATTTAACTGGACTGGGGAACTAATCATTCATAGGGATGAGTGTGCATGAGTTGTGAGTGTCTGCATTGTTGTGTAATAAAAAACCTACCAGCAACATGACTTTGCATGACCAGTTGGACTGTTAATTAACATATATACGCATCTTTCATAAGAATGATATTCAGAGAGTATAGAAAGAAATTCAACATATGAAGCTCTTATAAATCGAAGTCAAGATTGTATTAATCAATAATGAAGTATATTGAAATGGATCAAGCACAAAAAATTTCATGACCAATGTATTTCTCTAGATAGTGTCTTCAACTCTGAACCAGTATAGGCACATTGAAGTCACTCACTCCATATTTTGGGGTAGAAAATGAAATTTGGAAATTTTGGGGTTGAGAGATGCAAAATATTTGGGTTGGGCTAACCAAATCTAGGAGGGATCGTTATGGGTACAATGACTGGAGATGGAGATGTGCTAGTTAGAGCCTTTGTTTAGAGAATTTGGGTTTTATCTCATGTGAGACCCTCCCAAAGGATTTTTTTTCATCACAGAAGCACATGTACACTAGAGCTTGGACAAGTTACAGGTCCTAACTCCTAACTTGTAGAAGCGTCATTGTTTTATTTTTGGTTCTTGAACATGTAGGAGAGCTGTGTATCACTTCATTAAAAAGAGAAATGAGAGTGGTAGAAGTGTCATAAATATTCATAAGCCATTTTCAGTCACTTCCAGAACAATAACAGTCACAGTAATGAAATGAAACATATGAACTATCCACTTACACACTTGAGTACATATTTTCATGAACCAGATCAATCTTTTACTCTGCAATATGAAAATAAGGTTTCTTACTGTGGCTCCGTCAGTGCCTCGCATCCACTGTCACTCTCAGCCAGGCATGGCAGTCTCAAATCTCCCCACCAATTCCATTACCTTGTTCTTCCTTTCATGGATAGGCTTGCTCCTGCCCTCCTCTGTAGCTTCATTGCTCCTCCCATCACCCTTCCTCCACTTCTGTGCCAATTCTACTGTCTTCGTTGGCTGCATTATCTTATTAGTTTTGGACTTTTCTTGTGCTATCAGCTCATGTTCAATAACAGCATCCCATAACTCAGTTCCACTAGCAGCTTCTTTTAATGCAGTTTCATAGTCATCTTGCTTTAGCATGGTTTCATCATTAGCTTGCTTTGATTCAGTTTCGCTGGCAGCTTCGTTTAGTTCGCTCTGATCACTAGTTCCATTTAGCTCAGTTGCACAGACATCGTTCTTCATCCCTGTTTCATCAACAGCTTCCTCTAATTTCAATTCATCATCAACTGCTTCTTTCGGGATCTTTATATCACTGTTTCCAACATAAGCCCTGTCACTTGTGCTTAGGACTTCAATGTCCTTTCCATCATGTTTCTCCTCCAAAATGTCCCTTGTGTTCTCTTGATTCTTATATTCCTCCAGACCAAAGGATGTCTTGCTATTGAGATCCATAGATTTTAGATCAACAGGGTCAGGGAGCCGTTCATGTAAATGTTCCTCTATGGAAGAGGTGCTTATGCTCTCTATCTCATCAAATTCTATCAACAGCTCAACATCTTGTTCCTCGATTTTTGGTGTATCTTTTTGTCTCGCCGGCACGCTTGTTGTCCTTTGGATAGGGACATAATTCTCGGCTCCCATTCTTTTCTTTGTTATAGTGCCAGGAGCACGAGTGGAAGATGCAACTTGAGGTTTTCCAGCTCCAATAGGTCCTGCGATTGTTTTCTTAGATTTCAGCTTTACAGAAGATGTTGTTGCCTTCTCAATACCAGGCTTTGTAGAGAGATTATTACTCTTCTGCATGGTGGATGGTGATTTTGTTGCCCTGGTGATATCCTTAGATGAGCTGTTTGGACCTGCAAGGGCTGGAGGCCAAACAGATGTGGCACCAGGCTTTTCTGCTTTTCTTCTCATTGTATTTGTTTGCCTTGCACCAGCCATAGACGAAGCAGAGTGCAGTGTCTTTCCGTGACTTGAAGAGGCTGAGCTAGATGTGGACCGGGATGAGGTTGTGCGAGCGTTTAATGATGATGCGGGTCGACAAGTGTTGGATGAGATTGAGGCAGGCGATGGGGATAATCTGCGATCAGGAGAGGTTGGGACAGACCTTGCACGCCGTAACCCTTGGTCAGACTCAATGGTTTTGAGCCCTGGGGACATATTCTGAATGCCCCGGTTGACTCTAGCATTGTGCTGAGGGTCCCTCCTTGATGTTGCCATTGCCTATGAGATATTCTGCCAACAATATAAAAAACTCACATATTAGTGATGCTCTTTGTCCTCTCTCTCTCTTTCTGCTTCTGGGTAACTGCAACCATTTTTATGTCATCATCAGAAAAATGTACTAGCTTAGCATTTGTATATAGTACAATAATTGGACTTGACTAGCAATTCAACACGTTATGAATGCTTATGCCTTTTATGTGCAGTTCATCAAAGAGAAGGCAAATAATCGTGGAATATTGACTGCAAAGCGCAAATAGATGTATAGGAAGGAAATGGCATGGTTGAAGGTAAAGTATGTCGATAATCATTTGAAACAACATAATACTTTTTAGAAGGGAGACTTATTAATTAACTGCTTAGTTTATTTGTTTTCCATGCATGCCCATTCACACCCACCAACTGCGCTTTTTAGATGCAAAGAGAACATTGCAACCACACATTCTGCCAAGAAAGAGGCAATACCTCGGCTGACCTTCGAGTTGTTCACACGGACTCCAAAAGTTGATCAATCTCTGAAATCCATGGTCACCAATGGAATAAAGAAGGAGAATGCTTGCATTGACGTGCCCCAGCTTTTATTGGCCTGCCTCCGTCACCTGGACAATCTAGGCGGTTGCTCTGTTGAAATAGTTAGAGGAACGGGACTGGCTGAAAATAAATTATGAATGTTTGGCCCTTGTGCTTCCGTTTGTTCCATTCGGTGGGCGGTCCATAAATAGTGAGCAGAGATGTCCCGCCATTGATGATTCATGGTCTGTGGAGGGCACTCCGCTATTCTAGATGGTCGGACAATGGATCCGTTGTTTTGAGGGCAGCTAGGCACGGTTACATGCGTGCCTGTCTATAAACCTTGTTGTTGATACGTGTGTGCCCTGCTGCTGCACATGTTGCATGTTTAACGAGAGATTGTATTCTACAAATAGTGTAACGCTAAAAGCAACTCTAGTCCAAGCCCCTACTCGAATCCCTATCCTAAATTTTAGGAGTTTGCACAAAAATCCAACCTCAATAGAGCTCCTAAATGCGCTCTCACTTTTCATGCCCCTTCAAATTATAGTCTCAATTCTATTTCGTGGGTCCCACCCCAATTTTCCCCTCCCTCCGCCAGCTCCACCCGTCTGCGCCACCGCCGCCGGCCGGCTGCGCGTGGCATAGGAACGCACGCACGAACGCCGCCTGCTCATCGGACCGGGGGCCGCACTCGTCGTTGCTATTGGTCCAAAACTCGTATTCCACCCGCTCGTCGGGGTGCCGCACCACCACCTCCTCCGCCTTCTCCTTGGAGGCGGACGCAGCGAGGCGGAGGGCGTCGCCGAACTGCTTGGACACCAGCGCGGACAGCACCGTGATGTTGCGTGGGAAGTCCATGTGTTCACAATCAAAATTGGCCATTTTATGAAGTTGTCAAAATAAGAAACGGACTTCGCCATTGTGTTCCTCTTGTCAGGATGGTTAAAAAACATATATGGAATGTTCAATTTGGAGTCCGGATGCGAGAGTTATGCCTCCAGTGAGAAGACAAATCTTGTACCGATACTACCGGTCCATACAACCGGTACTACCGGTTTTCGCAGAAGTTACTTCCGGTCCTTAACCAGTACTACCGGTTTCCGCAGGATTTTTGTGAGAAATTGAACTGCAGATACTACTGGTTCTTAACCGGTACTACCGGTGGTACTTCCAGTCATTCCGAATTAGACTTCTAGAGCTCGAACCGATTTGGTTTTAGATCGGTTTTTGGCAAGTTTTTGACATGGGAAACTTGGAGAT